>JBBPJW010000623.1:0-24926 GCA_038088935.1 Pulveroboletus aff. viridisquamosus
AAGGGATTACGTGTGTCAAGTCTAACGAGTCAGGATCTGGCCGTGCAGATAAGGAGGCGAATATGTACGGAATTATTAGCGAAATGGGGAGAAGACGTGGACGATATCTTGGGTGTTTCGCCGGCCGAGGAAGGTGGCGAAAACGGCGACAGGACAATAAGAAGTCGGATTGTGTCGTGTTTGGACACGGAATGGAGTCTCATGCGCCAACGCTCGGCCGTCGCTGTGATAAGCGTGCGTCTCCCGCTCGCCTTCATTGTCTCACCAATGCGGGTGCATACCCACATATGGCTCCTCGCCCCTGCCCCCATCCCATCCCAAGATTTAGGTTCACCCCGATCGCCACTCCTACGTATATAACCAGTAGTCCGTATTGTCTGCCGCTTTTTGCGCCCCACCCGCCCTATTGTTTCGCGATCGCGCTTGTGTGACAACGACATCCGTTAGTAACCTCGTTCCCGCCAGCGACACCTCATTATCTGCCGCCATCGACCCTTCCCCCCCAGTCCCCCCCCCTTTCCCGAACGAGTTCGCTCACCTGGCAGCCTCTGTTCCCCCGTCCCTAGAACAAGCATGCCTGCGCTTCGCACTCGCGATACCCCGCCCCAATGTAAGTCCTCCTCACCCCCCCTCACCGCCCCAGCGATCGCTCACCCTGCGTAGCACTTGAAGTGATTGCCGACCCCATCCATCCCCCATCCTTGGCCATCGTTTCACCGACGCCGCGCGCCATCTCGTTTCCCTTTAACCAAACCGATTCCTGTCCTTACTCGTCTCCCATCTCTCCCTTCGAGCCTGATCTCCGGAAGCTCTCGCTCACCCCTGCACATCCCCCGCTCCCCCGCACGCTTTCTCCCATCTCACCGGCAGAGACCACCACATCGGCGACGTCCATGTTCGCCGCATCGCCGCTGTCCACGTTCCCCGCCTCACCCTCATCGTCGCACAAACGGCGCAAGTCGTCGATATGCAGCGATATCGAGCGCAGACCTAAAAAGGGCGACGACGACTACATCAAGCGCCCCGAGAATGCGTTCATCCTCTTCCGCAGAAAATGCTGCGAAGACCGTCAGGCCGCCCAGGAAGACGCCGCGCTCGACGGTCCAGCCAAGAAACAGCGCCAGGCAGACCTATCCAAAACGATCAGCCAACAGTGGAAGGCCCTTTCTCCCGAGGAGCGTCTGTTCTGGGAGGAGTTGGCAAAGGAAAAGAAGAAGGAACACGAGCAGATGTATCCCAATTACGTCTATCGTCCCCAAAGGACAAAGGACCGCAAGGGCAGGAAAGGGAAGCGCACCGACGAAGGCGACTCGGAATCCACCATCTCCTTCGTCCTCCCCCTCTGCGCACCTCCAGTTGGCAAGAGTCACGGCCGTTCGTCCTCGGCGCCCACCCCGCCTCCCCGCCAAACCATCCAGATCCCGTCGGTTTACATGCCTTCCTGTCCTACGTCACCATCAGTGGTGCCGATGATCAACCGGAGGGCATCGCATCCGGATCACGGATCACGTTCGTCTTCTCAGTTCGACTTCGTGGCTTCGAATACTGCCATATCTCAGCAGCATTATCCCCCCTCGGAGATGTTCCCAGGTGTCCATGTAAGTTGCTCTAGTAGCTCCGAATCGATCGCCCCTGATCACTTTCTACAGGCCAGCGGTCTTTATCACGGAATGCCCGAAAACCCGCATCCACTGTCGCTGTCGAACGACATGTCGATGGCTCAAGTCGTCCACCACATGGGATCGCCTACGTCCTCGGCCAGTTCAGTATCCGGGCCGTCATCGCCAGCATCGGGCACCTTTTCTTCCATGAACTGCTTGCCAGTTGATTTCTCGTACCCTGTTGCACCCTGTGACGAGCTTACTTCACAGGTCGAGACCAGGTCTTTCTGCGCTGGCCCTCTGAACAACGTGCAGTTCGGTTGCACACCGTGTTCGTGGGGTGCGACCGGAGCATGGGGAAGCCAGGGTGAAATGCTCGCGAGCGACGAATTCGACATGACTACCATTCCACCCGTCGAGCTCGGTATTCCCGGATGTAACGACGAGATCTTTCCACCTGGAACCTTTGGCGTTGGCTACCCTTCTGGTTCCTATGATCCAATGGTGATAGAAGCGAGTCAATACTCGACCGATTCGCAGAACCAAGACACGTTTGAGCATCTGTTCAATTTCGATAGCATGCTCACGGCGCACCACGGATACTAGACCCTTCCGACCAATGTATGCTGGCGTCCATTGGCTTCTTCCTGGACTTTCCTGCACACACAACGGACTCATCTGTATAACACCGTTCTGCCCTACAACCACTGCATCCACAATACCCATGCGCTGCTGCCACTCACCCACATTTTCTTTTCGTTTGAAAATCATGCGCTCTTCTTGGTTTAATTGTGGATAAACCTGTTGTTGGATTAGTTGTAGTCATATCTTCATGTGAATAGCCCCCTCATACCGACTTCACGCATCTTCCCGACACCCGACGACATCCACCTTCGTGCACGTTCGACACTTTTTTTGCGTCACCCGTTATCTATCCACCGTCATTTTTTTGACTATGCGCTCGCGTTGACGATCTCACGTACCTGCTCGTACACCACGCCTCCTGGCAGTCTCGGAGATACCCTGTTGTTGTAACTTTTTATCCCCTTATTGCGGTACTTACCATACGTATCGAGGTTGCGCAGCAGAATACATATCTTGGAGACCAGCAATGAGCCTGACATGAGCATCATGGCCGGCTCAGAGTGACCTGACCTTTGGGCGAGAAACATGACCACGATTTATTTTTTTCCGGGGGGACTTGGAGAGGTAGAGGCGTCGAAAAGAGGATGCCCAGGTGGCTCAACCTGTCGAACGCCTCGTCGAGTCCTCAAGGCCCCCACGACGTGGAGCTGGTCACGCAGGTCACGTGAGATAGCCCTATTTTCGTGCCAGTCCATGTTCACCTTGTAGTCCATATCACAACGCCATAATATCTAGTGGTCGTCGACTATGGCAGGTCAGTCGATCATACACATGACTCGGAGACACAACGTCTAATCACCCAGCTCGAAAATAGACCATTTTGAACTGTCTTCGCCGCCGTTCGACAGCGTCGCCCAAGTACGTTTCTCGCCGACGAGCCCAGATCAGCTTTTGGTCTCTTCCTGGGACACGGTATGCCCAAAGTAAGTTTTTACAGACGACTTCGTTCGCTGATGTCGTGTGCACGTTCCAGACAGTCCGCGTCTATGATATCGCTGCGAACGAGCAAAAGGCAAAATTCGATCACCGCGCTGCTGTGCTCGCGTGCACATTCGCAGACACCACACACGCATACAGTGGAGGGTTGGACACGGGCGTCCGAGAGTGCGTCCCCCCCCTTTTTTTTTTTTTTTTTCCAATCTCGGTGTATCGGTGGCGAATGAACGCGCGGTTTGGACAGGCTTGATTTGGCGGCTGAAAAGGTCACTTTTCTGGGTCAACATGAGAACGCGGTGTCTGCGATGAACTATGCTCGCGAACAACGTATGTGCGCCTTTTTTTTTTTTTGAGTCGCGGGGGGTTTTGGTTCCCGTCCGCGACGCGGCTCGTTTCTTTCGTCGACTGACGTGCGATGCGAACGGTGCCAGGCGCCGTCATCACTGGCTCTTGGGACCAGTCGCTGCGCTTCTGGGATCCACGCACAGAGACGGCCGAGGTGTCGTCGCACACCCTCCCCGAGCGTGTGTATAACATGGACCTCGTCAACCACACGCTCGTGGTGGCCATGGCGAGCCGGTTGTTCCACATCTACGATATCCGCAAGATGAGCGAGCCGGCACAAACGCGGGAGAGCAGCCTCAAGTTTATGACGCGGAGTCTGGCGTGTATGGCAGACGGGCAAGGTGAGGGAGCCCTCGGGCCTGATCGTTCTCTCTCTCTCTCTCTCTCTACCGGCTTACGTCCCTTTTCATTGTCGTTGCAGGGTATGCTATCGGCTCGGTGGAGGGCCGTATTGGCGTCGAGTATTTTGATCCGAGTCCTGAAGTCCAGGACAAAAAGTACGCGTTCAAGTGCCACCGCCAGACGATCGAGGACGTCGACCATGTCTGGCCGGTCAACGCACTCGCCTTCCACCCCGTGTCAGTGTCGCTCTCTCGATTCTGTACGAGAACCGTGTTGTGATGTTTGGATTTGGATGTCTAGGTACAACACGTTTGCGTCGGCGGGGTCTGACGGTACGGTGTCTATCTGGGACCATAAAGTGAAGAAGCGACTGCGACAGTATCCCAAGTACTTGGCGGCAATTCCTTCGGTCGCGTTCAACTGTGATGGGACGCGTTTGGCGGTTGGCGTTAGCTATACGTGGGACGACGGGGAGGAGGGGGCAAGGGCGGCGGAGCGACCCGCAGTTTGGATCAGGAGGACGGGCGAGGAAGTGAGGGTGAGCCAACTGATCGTATTCGCTTCGCGGTCCGACGGACTGATATTTTACTTTTACAAATAGCCGAGGCAAGCTAGCTGAGGTGTTGGTGTCGCCATTCGAGCCGCAGGGCAGTTGTTTAGCGGTACTCTCACTCAAAACGTCACGTTGTAAGTGGCTCTTTTTTTTTTTTTTTTTTTCTGAGCAGACGAAAAATGAAAAAGGGGCCCTCCTATTCCTGCACCCTGATACGATTATTGCATTACAATCTGAGATACTCGTCGCCACTGGCGATGCGTGGAGACGGTGCGAGGCTATGAGGGCATGATGAACCCTTGGTGGTATTAGCACCACGGTCAAGTAGCTCCGACGAGCTCGGTCGGTCGTACTTGCCAACGGGGCCAAGGGTCCCGATATCATATCTCACAGGCCAGAACCTGTGCACCACACGGACTGCGTGAACAGCCGCCGTCCACTCACTATCTTAATAGGGGCAAGCTTCGGTTTGCACGTCGTTCCGTGTACAAGGCCGTGCTGTCTCGCCAAGGTTTGGGTGCGGCCGCGTGGAAGCGATCGTCGCTGATCGGATGAATATGATACCCCCCGAGTTTCTGCATGCCGTGAGCCTCGTGGCGGTAGCCCACTATTATCATCGCGTTTGCGTGGGCAAGATGAACGAGCTGTCCGCACCGCGCGGGGGCGGTGGAGCAGATATGAGCGAAAATTGTGAGTGCTAAAAAACTCGTAGTGATCAGGGAGAGCTACTAGTGCTTTTCGATCGTAACAAGGGTTCCCACAGCCTCATCTAAACTTGTCCACCCCCCTCCGGCGAGAAATCCCCGCCGTTAGCTCGCGATGGAATCCATCGAGCACGCGTGGGCATAGGTAGGTGCAGGTGTGTGGTGTGGCTTCGATATGAGGGGAACGACCCAAACTGCTGCTGAAATGAATCACGGCAGGCGTTGGCGGAACGACATGGGCCTGTTTCTTTTACGTTTGATGGGTCGACAAGGATTTTTTTCCTGCGGAAACCAGTCCGTCGAACATCGCGACGGTGCGTTGAAGCGATATAACGCGTTCGGCGTAGTGGACGAGCGTGTCTCCCAGTTAAATTTTCGGGTCCCTGTGGAAGGGACACGCGGGTGTTATGGAAAGGACGAGCTGGCGTCTTATCGCAAGGAAAGGGGGGAGCGAGCCGTCGTTTCTCGTTCAGCCACGTCCGTTTTGCATGGCGCGTCGTCAAGCTGTTGAGCACCGGAAACCCATCGCATCCCGAGTTGGCATCACCCACGCAGCCTGTCTGACTCGCCATGGGTCCCTCTCTCGAAGTTGTATGGGAGAGCGTCTTCGCGAACCGGGGGTCCTGGGACTCGTTGGGGCCGATCGGTGTTCATCACGAGCCGGTCGGAGAGAAGTCGAGACAAAGAACCGATCGACGGTGATCAATCAAGAGGCATTTCATCCATCATGAGACCATGGTACACAACATCCCCTCACCGTCTTGTGTGCGCCTGTGTGCGCGCATGTACCACGGCCTGTCGCTTCGTGAACGAGCCGTTTCCACAGATCAGAAAAACCGTCGGGGGTCATTTTTTTGCCATGAGAGCGAAGGCGATACGTGCGGTCTTGCCCACCAGTAACTAAACCCGGCTTGCCGCAGCCGCAGGGTATCAAAAGATCACCGCACGCGGTGCAGCCGCGCGCCACAAAACCTGGCGGTCGGTGGCAGTCGACAACGGCAAGGAAAGGTAGCGCACGACTGGCGCAGCTATCCCCGGTTGTCTGAGGAGAAATGCCACGTATGAACGGTCGCGGCTGTGATCCGTAGCGAGAGACTCAGGGATCGACGAAAGAAAGGTTGGGGATGCGCCCCAGCAGGCACCGCTCGATGTGCATCGATTGCATGTGTTTGAGCGGTTGCGATAGCGAGGGGCGCCTTGACCCATGGACGCATCTACTCCCGGTACATCGCTGCAACGCATCTAGCACCTCTCTCGCTTGTGGATGTGTGGAGACGAGGGGTGACAACCTTGTAGTGACTTGTGTCCATTTCTGGCCGTGCCGTGGTACTCCACCTGCAAGACGTCGACTCGAAGGGGAGGGCGGTCATTGCGGTGAACCCATCGGCGTGCATCTGTGGTGCAAGCTCTCGGAAAGTCTCGGGGGGCCCCTCACCTTCCATGTGAGCATTCTCCGGGGTTTCGTAATAAGATCGAGGCGGTATGGGATAGGGTTATGGGACACACGCCCCGTGGACCTCGTGCCAATTATTACATGTTTGCGTCGCTTCCTTTCGATCCGCCCAAAGGCCGATGTTGGAGAACTGGCGAAACGTTGGGGTGCGTTCGACGAAAAAAAGAGGGTGGCTGGGTGACTCTGCCCCTGCACTCTGGAAGCACTGTAACACACGGGTCGGCGTCGAACTGGAGCGCCCAACACAAAGCGCGATAGCTCGTGTCTCTTCGCTGTCGCGTACATTTTTCATACGTACGCGACGTTCCATCAACAACGATTGCCATAAATGGCAGTCACAAACGACTATCCATTCAGGTCAAGCACAAGCAAGCGACCAAACTGGGCACGACGGGACTTCATGCACCCTCGTCGCGAAAAAGCGAGCGCTACCGTCGGAAATTGCGCACCGCCGTTCATGCCAAGCAATGATCAGCCAACGAGGTTGCATCTGGGGTTTCCGGGTCCTGATCGCACGCGCGCACCTGTACTGTTCAAGGTGGGAATGTTTCGCGTATCACGCTGCCATCTGGGGAGCAATATAAGAAAGGAAAGTGAACAATAGCGCTTTTGTCCGTCCCTCCTCAGCGCAACTTCTCCACCCATTTGCTTTTGTCTCGCTATTTCGGTCGTCCTTTTCGACTCATCCCTTGTCATTCTGTAGATTCTTGGACAGATCCTGTCGGCTATGCCTCCGTCTCGAATCCACGGCCGCTATTCCATCGGCCGTCGTCCGTCTGCTTTTGCAAGTCCAACCTGTAAGCGCCTTCGCATTTCATCCCGTGCCACCTACTCAGTCTAACCCGCAGCAGGTCTCATCAAACCAGGCATCTACGGTGCATCACCATCACCACGTTCTGTGACGTTTGCTCCCAACATCACACCAGGCACTTACAAGGAGTCTGATGATCCGGCCTTGGACACGACGGACGAGGTATCGCTATCTCCTGATGCACAGCTTTTCCCTCCCTCCGATCAACTGCCGAGCGCAGTCTCGAAGAGACGTGCTCCGCCCGGCAAGCGCAGGTCGCTTGGTTACATCCCTCGCCCACCGAATGCGTTCATGCTCTTCCGAGCCGATTTCGTGAGGCAAAAGCACGTTCCTGGGTCAATCGAGGCGAACCACGGCTCGCTCTCAAAGATCATCGGCAACTGCTGGCGTGCGCTTCCCCTCGAGGAAAAGCGCACGTGGGAGGTCAGGGCTAAGCAAGAGAAGGAAGCTCACTCGAAGCAATACCCGGGCTACCGCTTCAGGCCCGTTCACAAGAAGAACAAGAATAAGAAGAAGGGAAAGACTGCTCCGACTCCCGAGGCTGAAAGACGCTGCGAGGAAGTTGCACAACTGTTGCTCGAGGGAATGAAGGGTGACGAGCTTGCCGCTGCTATTCGTAAGCTAGACGAGATGAAGGTGGTCACTCCTATGCTTCACTCGCAGTGTCAGCCTTTCTATCCTTCCCGACGCCCCTCCTCCGTCCCTCTCCCAGAGTCGCGCTTTCATCCGATTGCGCTCCCATCCGTACCATTTTTTCAACAGGAATCACGCTCAGCTTCGCCTGTCAACAGCATCTCGCGGAATGCTCGTATGATCATTGGTCAACGCCGTCCCTCGAGTGCGTTGCCTCATTTCGGAAGGACCTCCTGGGGGGTCGACGATATCCCAATGCTGCCCTATGCTCCTGCGCAGAGTTTCTATCCTCCTTCTCAGTCTTTACTCCAGCGCGATGAGTCCCTACTTCCAGACTATAACACAAGCCTCTTTGAACCATCGTTCAACCTCGGATTCCCAGCCGGACCTGGGGAGCTTGTCACGGTTTGTACGCGTTCACTTTTGCTGTATCTGACACTTATTCGCTTGTCACAGACATTTGATGATGTCTTCTCCAACATAGCGCCACACACTTCCTCTGCGTCGACAGCGTCATACCATTTTGCTCCATTGGACCCCATTTCATTCCCAGACCTATCACTTCCCTTGGACTGCGTGACTGCACCCCATTTGGACCCTCTTCAGGTGGATGCCCTCATGGGTGGGTCCATGTCATGGACCCAAACGCCACCTGACCTTGCCAACTCTGCGCCTTCGTCGAGCTACAGTGGATCTCCGGCGCGATCGGATCTCAGTCTCCCAGTCATCGCGCCTCAGCCGCAGTACCTCCGCGGAGAGCTGGGGTTCGACATGTGGCCCAAATTCGCCTCTTGCCATACTGCCGACGGGAAGTCTATACCCAGCCAGGTCCCCGGACTGCCAGTTGCCCTGACAACACAGCACCTTGGTGTTCCTGCCGTCGCAGTTGCTGGAGTGGACATTGGCGCAGATCAGCAGATGCCCGTCTCAGAAATCGAGATGATGATTGATGGTGCCTTGGCCAGCATGAACGAGTTTTGATGTGACCTGGACCCTCTCCTCCCAAAATGGCCCCGGCTGAATGGGTTGGCTCGACACACCGACTGCCCTGCCACCACTCCGATCGACCACGGACGAAACAGATGTGTTGCATATTTTTTATTGCTGTATCTCTAGATCTGTTACATTTTTTTTTAATGCCCCTCTCACCTCACCTTTCCGACTCCCATTTTGATCCGTTGGTGTGCATAGCTCTTGTATTTTTGGCTCCACTTTTTATCCCCTCGGATTGTCCACCCTGCTAAGTGTTATGATACTTGCCCTCGCTGTAGCCTTATTATGAGCCTGCTTGTCTCGGCTGTTTGACCCTTCCCGGTGTAGCTCCCTGTACGTCTCTGACAGTTTTCTTTCGTACGTGGACGTACTTCTCATGCGTGGTTGAATGGGCTGCTTTTGAAAATGGTGGAGTGAAAACCAGGTGTGGTAACACCCACGGGCCGTGACCAAATTCAAGTAGTAGGGCTGCGTAGCCACTAGTCACGGGCCTACGGGCCATGCCACGATGAGGTAGTTGCCTAATCACAGGGCAATGTCGACACACGGACATGTGCAAGTCTCCCGCCTCACCTTTCCACCGAGGCTGGGCGTTCTTGGCTTGATTTGCATTTTCAAGTTTTACGAGACGCAGGGCCGACCAAGACTGGCCACACTGAACGCTTGCACCACGAACCATTCTTCCATAGCACGACCGTTAAGCGTCCCCGGCTCGGATATGATGAGCACCCGCAACCCCTATGAAAAGACGCCCCGGGGCAACAAGGACATGTTTCACCAATGCCCATTGCCAACATGGCTATCGAAAGGAGGTCGGATCCGAACAAGAGCAAGCGCCAAGGACACGAGGGAGCATGTAAAACTGCAGGATACTTGTAGTTACTAGAAGTTCACCCGGTTGTGCCTTTGGCACATGGAAGTGTAGAAAATTTTTAGAAAAGTGTTTAGTAAAATTTAGGGGAAAATGTTAGAGAAGTGTACTTAAAGTACAAGAGAAATGAAGGGGAACGTATAGAAAAGTGTAGGGCAAAGTGTAGGAAAGTATAGGAAAATCAAGCAAAAAGCAAACAGTAAGGGTGTTTAATCAGAGTGTAACAAAAAGTGTATGAAAGGTGTAAAAATGCATTGAACATGTATTCTGCTACACTAATTCCTATATTCTTGTACGCTTTTTCTACACTTTTCATATACCTTTTTAACACTCCTTTCTACACATTTTCTTAACATTCACTATACTTTAAGCATATTTTGACCACATTTTATTATACTCTAAGTACACATTGGAAACATATATAGTACAATTTAAAAATTCAAGTTTTTAAATACCTTTATATTCAAACTGTTACAATTTTGACTTGATACCAAGAGTAATAAGACAGAAAGTTGGAAAACAAGAGCAGAACACTACTAACCCCTATTCTGAGGGCTAGGCAAAAGAGATATGACTTGGAATAATGCTTTATAGGAGCAGAGTTCACTGGTCTTTACTAGAGATCACTTAATAGCCAAGAAAGGGCTATAGCACAAGTGTCCAAGTCTAAGAACTTGAAACACAAGGCTGCCTCATTAAGTACATGTGCACAAATCAAGCCATGCTACTAATTAAGGTAAACTCCTAAGTAAGTAAGAAAGTAAAGACATGAAACAAAGAGTAAAAGTAAAAAGTAGATAAGTTCAATGGCAGGACAGTAAAAATGAATGTGGGCATAATACAAACTACATTTGTTACAGTGATATTGTTATCATTTGAAAATAAAATCTTGTTGTTTCTAGAGTAAGTACAATATAAAAAAGCAATATATAATTGTTCATAAGAGAAAATAGAAGAGGTAAGATTAAGTTCTATATGCTATATAGTCTAACCTTGAGATTTATTAATAATATGAAATAGATCATATGAATAGGAAATTGAAAGTGATGAAAAAGAACAGGAGAGTTTTTAAAACCAGAGTTCAAGACTATTCTTGAAATAAAGATTACATTGTTTGGATTCTTGTTAAAACTCAAAATAAATTTTGATAATAGTAAACCCCAAATTTCTAGATGTTAACAGGAACTTTGGAACTTAGGGTTTCAGAGAATAAAGAAAAACACCAGAGGCAAACTCTGGGATTGAGTGCACTGGTGGGGCTCAAACTATGGATAAAAACATAGCTTTGGGGGCTTTTGAAGAAGTTCAGAGGTTTCTGAGCAGAGTTAAGAAGAGTTTTCCTTGGGTTGAATAGAACTTGGCTTTACCTTATGTAATACACCCTTGTGTTGGAGACCAGGCCAAATGGCATATATAAATATGCCCACTTTTATCTATAGTTATTTTATTTTATTTTCCAGACTATTGCTATATTGACATATATGCTCCTTCCCATTGCTCTCCAGTCCATTACTATTGACTGGAGGTAAGCTCACATTAATTACTTACAGTAGATATAACATACTTATAACATGTATAGGCTAACTGCCTAAATCTATAGGTACATAAATATTATAGTTTATTACTATTAACTGGAGGCTAACTGCCTGAATTTATAGTCCAGTGTACTCTTCCAATAGATTATGAGCCATGTATAGTGCAATGTACTCCAATTCAATGTGCAGCAGATAGTCTACCCATGATAAGACAGTAGAAAGACTTAAACCTGCAGTATTTTCTAGAAATAAAATCATTATTACTTCCAATGCATCCACTGGCTGGCTACACCCTCCACAACCATGCAGACCATAATCTCACAGCCCATCACACTCCAGAGCATCGATTCAATACTTCCTGGATAATCCATTAGATTCTGAGAATAAAACCTATTTTACTCTCAAATGGAGCATTGACCCATTAAAATATACTCACCTATTCTGCCTCAAATCAAAGCTGACAGAGACCAACTATGCCACATGGACAGAAATTATACAGCATGTCTAGAGACTAATGAACTTCATGATTACCTTAATTCCCAGTTTATCAAACTATCTGAGCTCATACTAGAAATCTGATGGCATCCTGCTTACTTGCAGAAAGCAAATCTATTCATCAGCTCAATACTTACAGCAGTAATGATAGAGGAAGTACAGAACCAACTAGAACATTTATTCATAGCAGCAGAGATCTGGAATAGAGCATGCCAGCTATATGCAGACACTACTGCCACAGACTAAACCATGTTCATAACATCACTAGCCACTATCCAATATATGAATGGAGAGGATCTAGCAGCACACATTGCAAAAATGAAATCATATCATTGTAACCTTATTTTGATAAATAAAGACATTAATAACTGTCTATTTCCCTGCTTCCTATGTATCTCCATGTCAAACACATGGAATTATGTCTTTGCTGGCCTACCAGCATGCTACATCTCATTTGAAGTTGAATGCTGCATTTGGGAGGAATATGGAGTACACACAAGTCAGAATGCCAAGTCTAGCTTTCAAGCCATCTGCTTCAGATCAAACAAGGGCAGATATAGCTGGAAATCTATTCCTGGCCAATCATACTATGACAACTGTGAAATACCAGGCCATCAAACCAAAGACTACTGGTCAAAAGAAGGGGACAAGTACTGGAAACAAAAAGTGAAGAAAGAAAAGTTAAAAGATTTGAAAAATTCAAAGCATGAAAAGAAAAAGTCAAAAGACAATGCCAAATCCAAATCAAAAGGAAAATGAGCAAATAAAGCCATGGCTGACCCCAAGAAAAGTGAAAATGAATCAGATAATAACTTACCAGACTCAGATCCTGTTAGCTATTCTGCAGGCAACTCTATCCACTCCTGCTTTAGCTAAATACTGGATAGCAGTTCAACCAACCACATATGCAATGAGTATGTAGCATTTAGAACATTTACTCTATCCACTAACTCAATCAAGGGCATTATCAAAAATGGCCCACTACTGGGTATCAGTACTGTTCTAGTAATGGTAATAGTCAGAGGCAAACATGATCACACCATTAAACTGACCAATGTCAGCTACTACCCAAATATTTGTGACACTCTAATGTTAGAAAGTTGCATGGATTGGAGAGGCATGGAGATTATCAAATGAAATGGCTACTTTACCATTACTAACCCAGATGGCAAGAATATTCTAGAGAGTCAACTGCATGGAAATTTATATGAAATAAACAGTACCATTACCCTCCCTCCCCCAAATCCCACTATAATGCTGCATTCTCTGCCCAACTGCCATTCAATCTTAATCTATGGCATTTCTAACTAGGCCATATTAGCCTAAAAGAGATACAATACCTTCAATAGCACCAACTGGTTACAGGTCTCAATCTATTTGACAGAGAGAAACTCCTACCATGTAATAGATATGCAAAAGAAAAATATCACCAGATACCTTTTCAATATCCTGACAAACCATGCCAAAAAAACTATTGAATGACTTTATATGGACATATAAGGTCCATTCAACACATTTATCCAGGGCTTTGTCTATCTCCTTGCCATTGTTGATGACTACAGCTGAAAAGAATGGAATAAATACCTCCACAACAAGAGTGAAGCACCTAGCTTTATTAAAGCCCTTATTGAATGACTTGAGACCTTTATAGGACATCAGGTAAAGTCCATTTACTCTGACTAGGGAGGTAAATTCATAAATGTCAATCTACAGAAATATCTGATTAACAAAGGAATCAACCATGAATCCTCTGCCTCTCATACCCCATAACAAAGCAGCATTGCAGAGTACTTTAATCAAACCACCCATGAAAGTGCCCAGGCTGTGCTATATGGTGTGGGTCTATCCAGAGGCTTCTGGCCAGAGACACATGAGTATGCAAACCATGTTCACAGCTGCTGCCCTACCTGTGCACTAATACAATTTACATTCAATAAAGTCTTCTATGAAAGAAAACCAAGTGTGACAACACTGCATGTCTTTAAATCTTGATGCTATGTCTGCATATTACCTAAACACTGCCAGAAACTTGATGCATACTCTATAGATGGGATTCTATGTGGATTAAAATGTGGATCCAAAGCCTACAAAGTATAACTTCTCTTTAAATGCCAGTTTATTACCTTATGGAATGTTATTGTCTATAAAATGGTCCTTTGTTAGCTAGACAATGACAAGAGAGGTACCCACTATACAGATGATATTCATGCTGACCACATATCCTCTATCACCACTCAAATTCAGGAGGTGCCTAACCAACCCTCCAATGCTGTCCAAACTGAGGGGGTAACTCAAATTATCTCTGGAGCCACCAATGACAAATTCACTGAACCTCCTGGCCCACTTCAATGCTTTGAATGAGTTACTTACCCAACTTGAAGAAAAGAGGCAGCAAATAGACAATAAGCAGAAGAGAAAAAAAGAAAAAACAGACTAAATGGCACAGTGGAAAGAAAAAGATGCAGTGCACCTTACCAAGAAATCAACAGCCATGGGCCAAATTACCCAAATGGCCTATCTTGCAGCCTATGGAAAGAAAACCCCATGGAGCTTCTAAGAAGCCACCTTAGGTGGAATTTAAGATGATATAAAAACATAGAACATGGAAACTAATTGACAAATTAAAAGATTGCAAGATTATTGAATGCCAATGAACATATGTGATCAAACAGGGACTCAACAGAGAATAACCCACTATAAAGCATGCCTTATCACCCAAGGATACTTGCAAATTCCTGGCATCAATTACAATAATATATTCTCCCCTATTATCTGCCTTGACTTACTACATACCATTCTATACTATGCAGCTGCACATAGATGGCACTAAGGTCAAGACAACATCACTGAAGCATTCTTGCACAGCAAAATCAACCATGAAATTTACATGTGCCAACTCAAAGGCTTTGATAATGGTATAAACAGAGTGGCCTAATTACTACTCAGCTTATATGGTATCAAACAAGGCTCCTACTTATGAAACAAGCATATGAGTCAAAAACTGACAACAAGTGGCTTTACCTGCATTCACTCTGACTATGCTATATATACACAAGAAATGGAAAAAGGAAAGGCAATCACTATAATTCATGTAGATAATACCCTTACCATTGCAAGCTCCAGAAAAATGCTTACCAACACCTGCTTCCTCCTCCACTGCTTATTTGAGATAAAAGAAGAGGACCTTAACTGGCTCATGGGATTTTGAATTAGTAATGACTGTCACAATTACACCACCATCATATTACAAACCCAGTATATTGACACTCCCCTCTCATGATACTGCATAAGTAACTATACACCAGTTCCCACTTCCATGGAGCAAGGCCTCATTCTTTTAAAAAGGGACTGCCTGCAGTTAGACAAGAAAAAGAGAAAGATAACAGAATATCCATATTAAGAGGTACTTAGTGGTGTCACATGGCTCTCAGTTATATTATGCCCTAACATTACATTTGTAGTTAGTTAACTTGGTTAATATTGTGCAAATCCTGGAAAAACACACTGAAATGTGCTGATATGTGTTCTTTGGTATCTTAAAGAAATTTATGAGCTAGAGCTCACACTTGACCCAGTCAATGACACTGATTCAAACCAGCTGACAAGCTTTACTGATACAAACTGGGCATGCAATATTGGTAACTGCCACTCTATCTCAGCCTATATCTTCACACTTGGCAATG
The DNA here is from genome assembly GCA_038088935.1 of Pulveroboletus aff. viridisquamosus. Taxonomy (NCBI): domain Eukaryota; kingdom Fungi; phylum Basidiomycota; class Agaricomycetes; order Boletales; family Boletaceae; genus Pulveroboletus; species Pulveroboletus aff. viridisquamosus. Next base: position 15,601 of record JBBPJW010000623.1, read on the forward strand.
CAGTTATTTCATGGAATAGCAAGAAACAAGCTACCATTACTATATCCTTCACTAAAGCCAAATACATGGCACTGGCACATAGGACCAAGCAAGCACTTTAGTTTTGCCATTTTCTTAACCACATCAGCATTACTCCACAGGTATTATAATTCATCAAGATACTTATTGATAATATAGGCACTATCTCACTTGCAAAGGAATCCCACTTTCACTTCTGCACTTACCATATCCCTGTGCACTATTACCTTGTGCACAAACAAGTTGAACTTGGTATTCTTATACTCACTTATGTCCCTACCACTGAAATGCTTACCAATAGTATTACTAAACCTTTTACATGCATTAAACATGATAAAATAACCAACAGACTAGCACTACACCTGGCCTGAGGAGATATATTGGAGATCAGGCTGAATGGCATACATAAACATGCCCACTTTTATCTACAGTCACTTTATTTTCTTTTCTGAACTATTGCTACATTGACACACATGCTTCTTTTCATTTCCCTCCAGTCCATTACTATTGACTGGAGGTGAGCTCAAATTCATTACTTACAGTAGATATAACATACACACAACATGTACAGGCTAACTGCCTGAATCTATAGATATATAAATATTATAGTCCATTACTATTGACTAGAGGCTAACTGCCTGAACCTATAGTCCAGAGCACCCTTCCAACACCTTGAATAGCTTAGTGTCCTGATTTATAAAGGGGTTAGAGATGAAAAGAAGAGCAGTTTCATGACTTAACACAAAAGACAGGCAAGACAAGAAGTATCAAGCCTAGTCATAATAAAAGTAGATCCTTAAGTTTTCCTTAAAAATATCATTAAGGCCTGGATATACTCTGGAGTAACCCAGAGGATCAGAGGGTGAGCTAAAGAGCTTGATTAGAGTAAGGAAAAAGTCAAGATGGGAGTGTTTTTATTAATGTTTGAACTAAGGTACTACATATAGGAGTATAGTACTTATAATTTCAGAGTAGTGCAAAGTTCAAGTGAGAAAAGGAGATGAGACTGGAGTTATCTCAGAAGTAAGAGCAGGTACTAAAGTATTATGAAGATAAATAAAGATATTAGAGATAATAGTATCAAGTTATGTCAGACTGAAACTAAGAGATAGTAGAAAGAAGCAAAGGGAAACAAGAAACAGAAAGAAAGTGGGAATGGAAGGAAGTACAGAGTTGTAATGGAAAGGTTTGAAGAGGATAAAGTGAGAACTTGTTAAAGCTGGGTTTACTTCAGATCTTCTCCAAAATGCTATGGAGAAATAATTGAATGGAGCTTGACTTTACCTTATGTGATATGCCTTTGCACTAATTCTAGCGCCCCAAATTTTGGAGGAGGTGGAAAGGAGGCAGAGGGTTAGAGTAAGTTATAGGGACTTGGATTTAGAGATATGAGGATATTAAGCCTGTTTATAAGTTAAGGAAGAATTCAAAACAGCAGAAGAGAGCACTGGATTATGCTAATATTTAAACTGAGGTACAAGATACAGAAATACAGTACTTACACCTTGGAGAAGTGGATTATCTAATAAAGAAAAGAAGATAAGACAGAAGTTGTCTTAGAAGTAAAGGCAGATGCCAATATATCCTGGAAAAAAATGGAGATATTAGACATGATGCTGATAATGTCATGTCAAGGTGAAACTAAAGGATAATAGAAATGGATAAGAAGGAACAGGAGCAGAAACAGAAAGTCAGATCAGAATCACTATGGAGGTTTTATTGGAATGGTTCAGTGTTAACATACAAAGTTGTATAGTGGCTCAAAAAACTGTTCCAATGTTTGCATGTTTTGCACTAAATGCAATGGCTATTAATAACTACTAATTATTATGCTAGACTATAAGTATATAAAATCAGTACTTGCTCTTGGCTTTCTATTGGTCCAATGATCAAAGCATTTGGTTATGTTTTGGTAACATGGCAACCATATTGAAATAACAACCCATTGGAATAGTTTTTTGACTTTGAATTCCCTTTATATATATTGGACTCTAAAGTACTGTAAGATGATTATATATTTTGGGTAAGTAATATATTATGTCACTCTTATGTCACTAATTAGCCTGCAGCATATATGAACCCTCCCATTACAAATAAATTCCCTTATTTTCATTATGAAACATCTTTCTGCTGCTTAAAGAGATAATATCATCTCTCTTGGCTTTCTTGATCTTTCCTATAGGAAAATTGCATCTCAAACTGGTCTAGGGAATTCTACTGTGACTAGGGTCCTTTAGAAAATTCAACCAGAGAAGAAAGATCATCATAGTGGTTATTCTTCAAAACTTTCTTTTATTAACAAGCATACTATTATTTAACAAATTCTTACTGAAAAGGCCAGTAATGTAATTCAGGCCACTTATTTCATTAATTCTATTGTTAGCACTCCTGTCTGCCCACAAACAGTCAGGAATACTCTAAAGAAAGCTTCTCTAAAAGCTATAATAAAGAAGAAGAAATCTCTTTCCTCTGCTATTTATAGAAAAAGCAGGTTGGACTTTGCTCTAAAATACCAGCATTGGACTGTGGAGGACTAAAAAAGGGTAATTTGGTCAGATGAGACTAAAATCAATAGGATTGGATCAGATGAACAAAAATATGCATGAAAAAAGAAAAAAGAGAAAATAAGCTCTAAGGAGATTAAAGGTATAGTCAAGTTGAAGTAGGATCACTTATGATATGGGGCTGTATTGGATAAAATGGTGTAGGAGTTTTGAGTGAGGTTGAGAAAAGAATGGATGCTAAACAGTATGTGGCAATTTTGAAGAAGGGATTATTGCAGAGCATGGAGAATTCTGGAATTCCTTTAAATAAAATCATCTTTCAGCAAGATAATAATCCCAAGAATACCTCTAAAAGAGCTCAAATCTGGTTTAAGGAGCAAGATATCAAGCTTCTAAATTGGCCTGCTCAATTTCCAGACCTCAATTCTATTGAACACACTTGAGGTCATTTAAAAAGATGCCTTTCAGATTATAAGAGGGGATTTACAGGAGTTTATCAATTATAGGATAGGGTAGTGGTAGAGTGGAAAAGAATTTCTATGAAGAAGTGTCAAAAATGGATAGAAAGCATGCCTAGAAGGATTCAAGCAGTTATTAAGGCCAAGGGAGGCCATATCAGGTACTAAATACCATATTCTATTTAAAGTCAAAAAACTGTTCTAATGAGTTGTCATTTTAATATGGTTGCCATGTTACCAAAACATAATCAAATGCTTTGATTATTAGACCAATAGAAACCCAAGAGCAAGTACTGCATTTCATACATTCATAGCCTAGCATGATAATTAGTAGTTATTGAAAGCCATTGCATTTAGTGCAAAACATGCAAATATTAGGACAGTTTTTAAGCCATTATATCCTAAGGTAACTAATGTTCCAGTGTAGCAACTGGCTTATGTAATCAGTAAAGTGTAGGTAATCTAACAATTCTAATATATTATAAGTGGTGTATTCATTGAGATATTGGTAGTCTTGGCAGGAGTGGAGCTTGCCATTGTTATAATTAGTCCACTTGTTTTTTTTTTTTCCTTTTATCCTAGCTTCAGACTTCTTGCATCTTTGATGCTTCCTTGTTTTGCTCTGGAACATTCAGACTTCCTTTGTTCCAGAATCTTCTGCTCAGTTAGCAGATATGACATATTATCCACTTTTCTCAAATTCCATCTGTTTTTACATGGATTACTTAGTTATCTCTAGTCACTAGCTCTGATTTATTCAACTGAGTTCCAACCTTAAATCTTCTAGTATAAGTAGTGTACTTTCTTTCTATGTTCCTTATGCTACTTCTACCTTTACCTGCCTTTACCTGGCAATTTACTTGCTTCCTCCAAGCATCATTATCTGAGTTCTCTAAGCCACCCTTTATTGAGAGTCCTGCTTGCAACACTTCATTGGCAAGCACCCTATCACATTTGACTAGTCCAAGCATTCTAGTCTTATCCCCAACCTTCTGTTATGCACTCCAAAAGTGCAATTCAAATACTATGCAAACACCAGTGAGTGACAGGCAATAAATAACAACAAGAGGGCTTTTATGCTAGTGGCCCCAAACTAGGCTTGTGAATCTTGACAAGGGTAATTCAAGTTAATACTGGCAAGTGCTCAGGCCAGAAAGAGGGAGAAGGAGTAACTTAGGTTAACACCAAAGTGCCCAAGTAAAGAGGAGTAAGATACAAGTGATCAAGACTGGAGAGACTCCAGGTTTTGCCTACCCTGTATATATATTGCCAGGAGGCATAGCCTTATACACAGGATAATTAATCTACTATTTATATGAATCAATAGCAGTAACCTCTCATATATTCTTAAATAGGAAATAGAGCATAGGGTATATGAGTCAGAAGTGAGGCAGTGGCCTTATGGATCAAGGGAAATAGAAGAGTATCACAACCATAAGGATGTGGGAGAATGGAAGTACTTAGGGTTAACAGATATAAATATGGCATGGCTGCCATAAGGCTAAGGAGATCACCATCTAGATCTCTGCCATAGATCAATCCTAATCTAGATCTGTTAGATCAAATATTATCAGTATCAATCTAAGATTTCATCTGAGATCTAGCCACATCACATGATCAACCCATAAGTAAGAAATACTCTGATATAATAAATCAAACCTAAGCCTAGGGTTTAACCTTATAAGGCAGGCAAGTCCCACAGTCATGTGAGTAAACTGTCAGTGTTTGCTGAGCACATAACATCTTCACTGAGGAACTTCAGTACTATCTTACATTTGCACCATCTCTAGCCCCAGGCTAACCATAGTTGGGCCTATCTCTAGCCCCAGACCTAGCCATAAGGTCTATGTTAGTCCCTACCTGGGCCTAGCATAATAGCCATCCTTTTTTTTACAAAAAAGAAAGACAAGGCCTAAAGGGAGTTAAATGGGTTAATCTTGCATGCATGAAGGTTTTCTTTGAGAAAGTTCTCAGTGGCTTGTTGTTTAGGGTAGACAAGGGATAGATCTTGCCAATCTTGGATTCAAAGATTAATTTCATAATTGTAAGGTTAGAATAGTGAAAGCCAGTCTAGAGTCTTTGAGATATCAGAGAACACAGTGGCAAACTTTTATGCACAGTGTAATCAATGTGCACTTATCCACTCAAGCAAGAGTAAGAAATAATATAGGAGCTAAGAGATACACTAATATAAAGATACAAGTGCTTAAAGCTGGGGCCTTGGAAATACTAGGGCTATAATACTTATACTGTAGAGACCCATGCATAGATCAAGACCCTGATAGGAGAGTTCCCATACATGAGGCATGGAGATCAAAAAGAAGAGAAGAGATCATGAAAAGATCAAGGATTGCACTTCTCTGGAATTGTTACGGCGCCAGCCTAACACGTGGTCACATGTGATTGTAAGAGCTCTCCAGAAGCATGTGATGCGGGTCATGTGACCAGAGCATGTGATCGTGCGAAGGAGCAGCCTTATAAGGTCAAGCCCTAGGCTAAGGTTAGTAGTTCTCTTCAGAGTATTCCCCGGCACTTGCAAGGTCACGTGATGTGGCTGGATCTCAGATGAGATCTTAGATTGATCCGATGATATCTCTAACGGAGATTAGGATCTGATCTGTGGCAGAGATCTAGATAGATCTCCTCGGCCTTCAGGCAGCCATGCCATTATTATAGAACCAGGGCAGTGCTTCCTTTCCATTCTCCCACATCCTTATGGTGTGGCTTCTCTCCTCCATCCTATATCTGCGAGGCCCTTGCCTCACTCCTACCTCATGAGTTATGCATTCCCTTATCTATTACGAGAGCTGAGCTACTTAGGCTATTGGTGTCCATAGATAGCTAGCATTAGGGTAGGCTCCCTATACTTGGTCCATGTGAGGGACCTGGCAATATATAAGGCAGGGAGTGGTAAGCTGAGGTCTCCTCAGTCTTACTCTCTTGTCTCTTAGCTGAGATTACACAAGAGATCTCTACGATCTCCCAGCTGTCCCTTCTAAAGGGATCCTTCTGAGCTCTCTAGGGTTGGCTCCGACTCTCATTGCCTAGTTCAGGGCCACTAGTACAAAAGCCCTAGCAGCTGCAGGAAGGTGCTCACCAAGGTGTAGACTGTTGAAGACTATGGGGTAACACCCATAACAGGAATAGAATAGATAAAATGAAAATGAAACAAACCCTAAATATTATATGACTAGTGAACTTGATAGTTTCTAGCACATGACCATGGGAACTGTTAACCATGTAATGTAATCTAGTTGCAGTTGTGTGATTAAAAAGCATGTGATCATATAAACAAGCTTTCTATTCAAGGAAATTCTAGACTAAGGCTAAGTTCTAATATTCAGAGTATTTTCCTGCATAGATATTGATTATATGATGTGGCAGATCTCAGATAAGATCCAGATTCTAGATATCTGATGACATCTAATCTTATAATCTAGATAGAGAATCTGATCTGTCACAGAGATTCAGATAAATCTCCTTGACCATATAGCAGCCATGTCTTATTTATTTCCACTAATTCTGTGTGCTTCCTTTCCATTCTCCCATATCCTCATGATATGGTTTTCTTCTTTTCCATTCTTATCCCTTGATCCATGAGGCCACTATCTTACTTTTTCATATCCAATTTATGCTTCTTTCTTTTTTATTTAATAGTGTGCTCTTACTGCTATTGGTGTCCATAGATAATAGTACTCTAAAATAGGCTTCCTATACATGGTCTGTGCATCTACCTTAGCAATATATAAGGCCAAGGGTGCAAGCTGGAATTTGCCAGTCTTAAGTACTTGATTACTTGTGCCAGTTACAGTTTACTGAGGCCTAGCCTTTATATAGTGCTGTTAGTCCCTAGCAATTAGTACCCTTGACTTATTCTTTCCTTTATTGCTTAGTTAGGGGCCACTAGCACAAAAGCCCTAGTTAGCACAAGCACAAGATAGAAGCATCCACCCAGGAGTAAGAAATAAGCATTTTTTTTAAAGAAAATAGAAAGAAATCAGTGTAACACTAAGTATGTGAAGGCATAAGGCTAACTCTATGCTCTGAGTCTAGAATCTGTCATGTGACCCATTATGTACACCTGATAAGATAAAAGATTAGATAACAATGTGAAGAAGATAAGATAAGATCATGTAATTAAGAAATGAAAAAAAAGTCATAATATAAACTTCTGGTATTCAAAAGGGAGCATGGTTTTAGATTTGGCCTTCTTGGCCTTAGTTGTGAGTTTAGTGAAGGTGATAAGCTTTGTAACAGTGACAGAGGAAAGAAATGTTGAGTATGAGTTGATGACATAAGATAAGTACCAATCTTAGAGACAGTTGTCATGAAACTTCTCTAAAGATTTGTATTTCAGATAACAAACAAAATGCTCATTGTTGGTGATTGTGGTTTCTCTGATATAGTATTGCCTCAGAGTAGGCTGGGCTGAGTTAAAGCAGTAGAGCTTTTTTAAGTAGTTTGAGATGGATAAAATAATAAGCAAGTTGACCACTCAGTTGACAGTGGGGTTTGTGGCTTATAGCCACAGAAGTCCAAAAATAAGAGTTTTGTCACCACATGCCATAATATAGCAGGAAACTAAATGAGTGACTTTTTCCAGGCAAAGGAGTATGGTATATAAGTGGGTAATTTGACCTTTCTTATTGAAGAAGGAGTTGACATTGTGGACATAAAGGAAGGTGGGAAGTTGGATGGTAGAAAACTTGTGATAGAAGATAAACTCCCAGTAAATGCAGTTAATTTAAACTCCACTATCAACTAAGGCAGAGACATCTATGACTTTTCCTGGATGCAAAGGGGGAAAAACTTATATGGAAATTCTTATTTTTTTTTCTAGACAAGGATACAAGTACAGGCACATAAAAGAAAGTGGGAGCTCCTTGCATAGAGAAGGTACTCTGCTTTAAAAACACAGTCCAACCTTTTTTACCTTCAGTTCATTGTCACTAATCTCTTTAATTTTTGTTGTCTTTTTTTTGGCAGTAATCTTTTTAACAAACTTTTTCTTGAGGGAAATAGGATTGAAGCTAAATTTAGAGAATAAGGGACAGGCAACCAAGTTATGACCTGGTTTTCTGTAGTGGAAGCAAAGGCCATTTTTGAAACAGCATTCACATTCTTGAGGAATTAGCTTGCCAACTTTAACTAAGTTGATATTCATGGCATTTAGATTTTTTTCAATCTAAGGGATGATCAAGAATATACTAGGGATTAGACATAGATTCTGGGGTTCTTCTATCTTTGCTCCATGAGTTTGACTCACTTAGCAGTACTCTAGAAATGAATGGCTTTTGTATACCAGGTTTTAATGGTAGTGGAGATCTTGTTGAGATTCTAAATTCAACAAGATAGCCAGAGTGGGATTTTGTTAAAAACACTAGATATACTCCAGATTTTCTCTGGAATACTCTGGAGAAATGGTCAAACAGGGCTTAGCTTCACCTTATATGGTGCACCTTTGCACTAGTTCTAGTGCCCTGAATTTTGAAAGGGTCAGAAAGAGGTTAGAGAGTTAAAGTAAGTCATAAAGTCTTGGGTTTAGAAATATAAGAGTATAAAGCCTGCTCACAAGGTTAAAGGGTGGCACAGAATAGCAGGAGAAAGTGCTAAGTTATATTAATATTTAAACTGAGGTATAAGATACAAAGCTACAGTACCTATACCTTGAAGAAATAGATTATCTAAGGAGGAAGAAAAATGAGACAGAAGTTGTCTTAGAAGTGAAGACAGGTGCCAATGCATTCTAAATATAAATGAAGATGTCAAACATGACACTGACAATGTTATGTCAAATAAAACTAAAAGGTGATAGGAACAAATAAGAAAAAAAAGAAACAGGAATAGAAAGTGATATCAGAGTTGCTATAGAGGTATATCAGAATGGCTTGGAGTTAATATATACAAAGTTGTAGGTATTATTAAATAGAAAAAGATAAAGGTAAAGAAAACTAAATAATACATAGCTTATGAACATAAAAGCAACCAGAGTTACATTGAAGATGGAATGGAGTTAACTTAGTGGCATGGAATATAACAGATTTTGGCATTGTAGTATCCATTCAGAATGTTAAAAACTGCATGGTTCTGGAATTCCATAGTCTATTTGGTGAGAAAGGGTATTTATTTGCCTTTCTTGTCCTAGTATATTTGAATATTGGCCAGCCAGTGGATAATAATGGTAATAGTGTCTTATTGTTTGAAGAAGGCATTAAATGCCTTTACAACCTCACTAAAAGTTCCCATAGAAACCATCATACTAGTAATGCACATTTTTTGATAGGAAATTACATAGAATAGGGTGGATTCTTTAATTATATAGAACAGAATGAATGTAATCTTCTTT
>JBBPJW010000624.1:0-24893 GCA_038088935.1 Pulveroboletus aff. viridisquamosus
TGGTACTTTTTCATAATATAAAATATTATATATTTAGTATACCATTACTTTTATATTACATGATTATAAGAAAATCCATTTCTTTAACTTCTCTCAAGCTTCTTTCTTCTTTATCAAGAAAAAAGATGGCCACCTCTGTTTCCGCCAAGACTATTAATATTTAAATGAATATACCATCTATAATATCTATCTTCTATTCCTTATTTCTGATCTTATTGATAAACTGCACAATGCTAAGCTCTTTACTAAGTTTAGTATATGTTGGGAATATAATAACATATATTTATAAAAGATGGCCATTAATAAAATGCCACCTTTATTATCCACAAAGGACTCTTTAAATCAATGGTGATGTTTTTTGATTTAAATAACTTACCTGCTATATTCCAGTGCTTTATAAATAATTTATTCAAAGACATAATTACTAAAAAATGGCTTATTATTTATATGAATAACCTTTTTATCTTCTCCTCTAACTCTAACATCCACTACCTTTGTACCTTCTGTATCTTTTAACAGATGATAAAACTTGATCTTCACCTTAAACTGGAGAAATGTACCTTTGATTCAACTTCTGTTGAATACCTGGGCATGATTGTTTATCCAGAAGAACTCACTATGAATTCTATTAAGCTTGATAGGATGGCCTCTTGACTAACTCCACAGAAAGTTAAGAATGTCCATTTCTTTCTTGACTTTGCCAACTTTTATTGTTATTTTATCCTCAATTATTCCACTATTGTCTATTCTCTTCTTGACTTAACCAAGAAATCCTCTCTCTGGTCCTAGTCTTCAGCCTGCCAGAAATTCTTTGATTTCTTAAAAGCCCTTTTTCTTTCACAGCCTGTTCTTCAACTCCCTGATCTTTCTTGCCCCTTTGCCATTGCCACTGATACCTTAGCCTGCACTTCTGATGGCATTCTTCTTCAAACTGATGCCAATGGAGACTGGTATTCCTATTCTTATCTTTTATACACTTTTAACTTCACTGAGCATAATTACAACATCTATAATCATAAGATTCTTGCCATTATTCATGCCCTCAAGTTCTGATGCCAGTATCTTCTTGGTTCTTCCTTACTAGTTATTGTTTTGATAAATCACAAGAATCTTATCTATTTCCATTCTCCCCAGAAACTTAACTGTCATCAAGCACAATGGCTCCTTAATATCTCCAACTATAACATTCAACTTTGATATGTTGCTGGCTTTACCCTTGCCAGCTCTGATGTTCTTTCTTGCTGCTCCAATCTTTGCCCAGACTCTGCCCTTGATAATTAGAAAGTAGCTGTTCTTTCTAAACACTTATTCTATTGTATTATTGATATTATCTTGACTATGCATATTTACAAGCACCAATATACTGATCCCCTTTATCTCTTTCTCCTTTAGAAATAGAAGAAATCTCTGATCTACTCTAGCTAAGTGAAGTTTTCATGTATTTTGAAATTACTATAACTTATAAACAGCTTTTATGTCACTCTTTTTCAAGTGGTAATAAATGGTGTTGAAGTAGAGGGATTAATTAATGATATTAGAGAGTAGTCTAATTACTTGAACAAAATTCTCTGCTTTGCAAAAGATAATAAAATAAACTATATGGTAAATATTAATAGAAGAGAGTTTGAATAGATGGTCATTAGTGAACTTTTCAAGATCTGGGTACTTTTGAAAGCAAATCCTGAATTAGTAGTGCAATTAACATGGATATTAGTGAAAATGGTAGAAGCTAAATAATCTGCATCAAGCCTAGCAAGAATAGTAGCCTTTTAATTAGCTATAAGAAATTATATAATAATAAAGATATAAGATAAGGATATGTGAGAATATTTTAAAACTCAGACATACTATAGGCAATAAAGCAGCATTTAATTTCTTACAATAAAAAAATAAACAAAATTGGCAAGCAATTATTTCTCATAAGCTAGCACTCACATTCTAGATTATAAAACCCTTGAAAAAAAATACTCAAAACATATGTAAAGAACAAATTTTATATTAAGACAGAAGTTAAAAAATTAGTTAATAAAACATTATAAAAAGAAAATGATTGGTGAAAGATGGATATAATATTTACACTAATTAATTCAGGATCTTTATTACTTTTGTAAATAAATGGTTTGTCAAAAAGTATAAAATTAATGAATTACCTCTATCCAAAAGCATTCAGATAATTAATGCTAATAAATCCAGAGGAAATATAAAAGAAGTATAAACAAGGGTTATCCTTTGCATTTATATAATTGACAAGAATAACCAATCATATAAAAAAGCCATTTAAGCTTTTATTACCAATCTAGGAGGATTAAAACTAATTCTAGAATATAATTAGTTAAAGAGATATAATTTAAAAATAGACTGGATAAATAAAACAGTGGAGTTTGTATCTAACTTTATTCCTATAAGGTTCTTATCTGACAAAGAAAAGAAATTAAAAGAACAGGTATTAAAAGATTTCTAGAAATATCTTAATATTTTTTCTTAAAAAAAATTAAAATAAATACCAATTAAAAAACCATGGAATTATGCAGTAGAGTTAAAGAAAGGGTTTGTTCCAAAAAAAGGTTGAATAATACCCCTTATTTTATAAAGAAATAGAAGAAGTATAAGAATTTATTGCAAAAGAAATAACAAAAAAGTATATTTGTCCTTTAAAATCCCCTTAAATATCACCAGTATTCTTCATTGGTAAGAAAGTTGGTGGGAAAAAAATAATCATTGACTATAGATATCTAAATAAATAAACCATCAAAAATTCAAATTCTTATTTATTACCATTAATTTCTATACTAGTTAATAGATTAAAAGGTACAGATCTTTTTACAACTCTTAATCTGCAATAAAACTATAATAATATTCAATTATATAAAGGTCATGAATAGAAAGATGCCTTTATCACTCCTATAGAAGCTTTTGAACCAGTTGTCATATATTTTGGCATGTGCAATAGTCCAGGTACTTTTCAAAATATGGTTAATGATATCTTTTATAATCTCTGGCCTTTTGTGCTTATCTACATAGATAACATTATTATATTTTCTAAAGGCAAATCACAGCAGGAACATGCTTAGATGGTCAAACAGATGCTCTAATACCTCTGTAATAATGATCTTTTCCTTAAACCATCAAAATGTTACTTTATTCAAGACAAAATAGATTATTTTGGGATGGTGATTTCTAAAGACAGGGTTGAGATGCAAAAAGAAAAGGTGCAGACAATGTTGATTGGCCAGTGCCATGTACTTTCAAGCATGTTTAGGCCTTTTTTAAACTTGCAAACTATTATTAGCACTTTATTCAAGAATTTACAGATATTACTCAATCTTTTAATAATCTGACCAAGAAAAATACTCCTTTTTCCTGGCATTCTGATCAACAAGCAGTTTTTGATGCCCTTAAATGCATTATGTTTTTAGCTCCTTTTTTAATCTATCCAGATTCTTTTCAATTAGTTTGTATGGAAACTAATATCTCTGACATCACTATAAAGGCTATTTTATTGTATCCTTACTAATGGTGATTGGTATTCTGCTGCTTTTCTGTCCTACTCTTTGTCTGATGCTAAGCACAATTATTCCATATATAACAAAGAACTTTTGGCTATTGTTTATGCTTTGTATAAATAGTGTTATCTTCTTATTGATTATCTCAACTTTAAGATTTGAATGGATCACCAGGCTTTGGAAGATTGGTAAAAACCACAGGATCTTTCTCTATACCAAGCTTATTGGATTAAAATATTAATGGAATATTATTTCACCATCATTTACAAGCCTGGTGCTAGTAATGGTCATGCTGATGCACTTTTTTATTGTGCAAATCATGGTAATATTATCAACAAGCCCAATAAAAATATTGTTATTTTTACTTCATTCTTTTTTCCTACCTACTCCATTACCCTGTCAAATTCCTTTCTTCTAAAGGTCATTTCTGCTTTCTCTTCACTTTCTTATAAATTTTTGAAGTTATGTTATAATTTAGAACAGGACTACTTCACACATTTAAAAATCAATGCCCTTTTTGTTTCAGAATCTCTTAGATAAGAGGCTATTTAGTATTATTATAACTCTTTAATAGCAAATCATAAATAATAACAACAAACTTTGCATCTGCTCAAAAGATGGTTTTTTTGGCCTGATCAGGCAAAAGATGTGGATAATTATTTACAGTCCTGCCAAGCGTGCTCTCTTATAAAGAATTCATAAAAAGCATTAGCAGGCAAACTTTTTTCTTTTCCCATTCTATTATCTTCTTGAAAAGATATATTTCAATAGAATTTATTATAGAATTTTTAGAATCAGAGGGCCATAATATTTCTTTGCTGCCTTTAAAACATTAGAAATAAGAGCAGAGAAAGGCATAGAGCTCCAGTAGTTATTAACAGGTTTTCAAAAGAAGTGGTCTTTATTCCTTGTTCTTCTAATGTCACTTTTTCTCTGTATTTGGCTTAAATGTTCAGGGACAATATTTGGTATAGACTTAAATTGCCTTCTTCTATAGTTTCTAATTGAGGATTTCAATTGTCTTCTGCTTTTACACAAGAGCTTTGCTACTTTCTTGGCATTTTTCAAAAACTCTCCACTTTCTTTTATTTATAAACAGATGGACAAATAGAGTACAAATAGTATCTGTACCTTTTTAATTGCTAAAAAATAAGAGCAATGGGCATATTAGATTAAGTTAGCAGAGTTTCTTACAATAATGCATATTTTTCTGCTATTAAAACATCTCACTTTATCATTACCAAATGATATGTTTTATGCCTTGAATTTGAAGCACCATCTTCATTCAATTTATTTATCCAAAAATTAGAATACTCATATAAGAAAACTCAGCAGGTGTTATAAAAGGTCCAAGAATAAAAGAAGAGACATGTCCATCAGTTAGTTATTAAGTTATAAGAATAGAATGGCCAGCTGCCATTTTAGCAAGTATTGGTAATCAAGTTTTTCTAGACTTAATCACTTTATATCTTGTAGTTTGCACTTTTTTTAATTCCAGCTCTTTTAGAGCTTAGTCTCTAGTTATACAAGCATAAGTCTCTTTCAAGTTCTTATTTATTGATTTTTTTCTTGATTGCTTCTCTTTAGAGCCTTCTTTTAAGTTTTTTTTTGTGTTTTTTCTCTTTCTTTTTCATTTAGATATAACCTTTGGGATAAAGAGTTATAATATTATCTAAGAAGAATGGAAATAAAACAAGAGTTATCTTTAAAGGTGAAAACAGATAAAAATATTGCTTAAAAATGGATAATAATAAAGATAAGGGTTTTAAAGAAGATAGATAATAGATATTATCATAAAATAGCAACTGAATGAATCTAAAAACTAAAATATAAAAAGTAAAATAAAAGTAAAATGAAATTGCAACAGAGTTTTAATAGATAGAGTAGTATTTGTAGTATATCCTTGTACAATTTAATGTTCTGATTTATAAAGGGGTTAGAAATATAAAAAAGAGCCATTTCAAGGCTCAAGAAGGAAAATAGACAAGATAAAAAGCATTAAGCCCAGTTATTGGAAGAAAAAACTAGTATAATCTCCAGAGTTGTCTAGAGAATTGAAGGCAAGTGTTATACACACCAAAAGTACAATCCAAATACTAGCAATAAATACTAGTAAGTAACAGGCAAATGATAACAACAAGAGGGCTTTTGTACTAGTGGCTCTGAACTAGGCTTGGTGAATCTTAATAGGGGAATCCAAGTTAACATCAGCTAAGATGCCCAGACTTGAAGAAGGAGAATAAGAAGTAACTCAGGTTAATACCACAGTATAGTGCCTAAGTAGAAGAAATAAGCATATGATACAAGTAATTAAGACTAAAAAAACTTCAGGTCTTGCCTATCCTATATATATATTGCCAGGAGGCATAGTCTTCATATAGGATAAGTAATCTACCATTTATGTAAATCAATTGCAGTTATCTCTCATACATTCTATATATAGGAATAGATATAGGGCATAAGTCAGGAGTGAGGCAGTGGCTTCATGAATTAAGGGAGATAGAAAAGAATTATACCATAAGGATATAAGAGAATGGAAAGAAAGCTCAGAATAGTGGATATGAATAAAACATGGCAATCTAGAGGCTAAGAAGATCTATTTAGATCTCTACCACAGATCAGATCCTAATCTAGATTCATAAAATCAGATATTATTAGTATTAATCTAAGATCTCATTTGAGATCCAGCCATATCACATGACTAACCCATGAGCAAGAATAACTCTGATATAAAAAATCAAATCTAAGCCTAAAGTTATCCTTGTTTAGGCAGGCAAGTCTCACAGTTACATGAGTAAACCATTAGTGTTTGCTGAGCACATAACAGCAAGCCAAAAGGCTTGGTTAAAGTAAAAACAAGGTAAAGAAGTACTTTAGCACTTGAATTTTCAAATTAGAGATGAATTAACAGAAATAATTCTAAAGGCTTTAGAAAGTCTAGAGAATTAGAAGCAAACACAGAAAAAGTTGTTTTTGTTGATATTTAAACTGAGATATTATAAATAGAAGTACTTTATCTTATATACTATGAAAAGGGCAGATTATCTAAGAAATAGAGATGGAATAGAAGTTGTTAGAGTAGTAAAAGAGATGAATACTATATCCTAGAGATAAATAAAGATATAAATGGAGGTGTCTAATATGATAAGTAATGAAAAAATTGATCAAAAAACAAAAGATATCCATAATATAATAAATAAAGACTATTCATCATATTCTGGAATTTAAATCTCATTCCATTCCAGCTAATGCTTGTTCAAGACCAGAGTTCAAGGCTATTTTTGGAATAAAGACCATATTGTTTACATTTGTACCACTATCTTTAGTTAAAACAGAATACTTCAACACATGGTTAGATAAATCTGAGCAATTTCAAGTAAGTACCATTGTAGAAACCATATAAAGGATCCAAATTGTATAGTATCATTAAAAGAGCACCATTTTTGAGTTCTGATATAGAGAGAGGAAATTCTAAAGGGCCAAGAGTATGAAGAATCTCTTGCTAAATATATTAATATTCAGAATCAATAATAGAGTTAGCACTAACCAGGATTAGAATAAATAAGTGGTGTAATTGTAAGCCAGTTCTTATAACAGTAGCCTTTTAAAAACATAAAAGCCACTTTCTATTATGTTATAAAAGTTTATGTATATAACAATGCATAAACAAAGAGATATTTATAAAATTAAAAAGATTGATTTTATCTTTGACCATAGTAAGCAAAAGTCAAAGATAAAAGAATTCTCTAGTAGTAACAGGGACAGAGTACATGTAACCAATAGCCTTATAGCATTGTCTAATCTTTCAGATATCAGAACCTTTGACTTAGACAAGTCCCTTTGAAAAATCCTGATACAAATAATTATATATATTAGTAGTAATAAGAGTAGGATTTTAATTAGCCATGAACAATTCAAGCAGCTAAGAGCCTTTGACATGCTAAACAACATCTTGAATCTGAGCATTGTTTTTATTTACCATAGACTGTTAACCAGGAAGATAAACTGAAAGATAATAAACAGCTGGCCATTCTATATGCATAGAAAATTCAAAAATATTTTGGCAGGTCTAAATGGCAGAGATATATCTTGCATCTAGGTAGATGTTAATCTTATTGTGATCTTGTGCTTTCACAGTGGCTCTATCAGAACCCTTGTAGATGTACTTGTGAATATATTTAACTGCTTTGATGGATTTACAGAATTCCAGATTGATATAGTAGTTGAATTTGATTAAAAGCTCTTTTGAATGGGAAATTACATAATAATTATTAAAGATATTTTCTCTTCTTTTAATGATTCTGTCATTTTAAGGGCAGACATAGTTAGAATATCCATTTTCTTTGAATTGAGTAGAAGCAACAAAGACTTTTAAAAAGTGCTTTTAACAGATAATATTTTGCAAGTGTTTTTGAGGAGTATAGAAACCATAGAGCATATAGGCACTGATAGTAGTATGAAGTTGGGAATATACCTGGGAATCAGAAATCTAAGCAGAAATATTGGCATTTTAAACCAAACAATCCTATAGTCTCTAATAGAGTTCTGCTCTAAGTCTTGTTTGATTATTGGCTGCCCAGGTCAAATTGCACTGATTAATAGAGGTTCATGCATTCTGCAGCAATAAAATATCCAAGTACCAATCTTTTTGCCCAGTTAAAAAGAGCAAGACATAATAAAGAGAAAAATAGGAGGAATAGAGATTGCTAATTCTCTTAAGATTACCATTATGAAAGACATACAATAATGTTTCTATTAGCTCTAATATTTTAAAACCCATTTTTAAAAACAATGGCAGCAATTTCTTCCATAATAGATAGATTATAATATTTAGAATTATTTTTTCTCTGAATACAAAGACATATAAATATAAATATGTCTGTCTGCTTCTCAGATGGCTATTCTATAGAAAGTAACTATATTGGCAAAGTAATATAATATATAAAATCAAAGCATAAACATATCCTTAAAATCTCAAATACTTGTCTATATAGTAAAGCATAAGAATAATGGTCCCAAGCATAGTATGTAGATCTAAGAATACTTTAGGATCTAAGTAAGAATTATTTGAGCTCTCATATTGGTTGCTTGCTATGAATCATAGATATAAAGCTAAGCATAAAAGGCTTGAAGGTTATCTAATAAAAGAAGTAAACTCATAAGATAATAAAGTGCATATAAATGTAAAATAATATAGAGACAGAATCTTGAACTGTTTAATAATCTATATTCACACTCAAAAAAGTAAAAGCCATGGTACTTTTATAGACATGAATATTTTTCAAGAACCATTGATTTTAAAGTTTCTGTTAATAATCAGGGGAGCAGTATTGAATGAAAGGAAGGCTGACTTGATCTTAAAAATAGTATGTGCCAAATTATGGATTTCTCATATGAGAACTGGAAAGCCTCACAGATACAAAGTGCACTGCATTGCATTTGGAACATTAAACTTCCATAGAACCAAGATAGTAAGATTAAACAGGCTTAGCAGAATCAGAATGGGCAGAAAAATCAGATTTTAATTATTGTAAAATATATATTCTAGAAGGAATAGATATTAAGGAGAAGTTACTGGCAAAGCTAGAATTCTCAGGATCATGAGATAAATAAGAAGAATATCTGGCCTGATCTTATTTATACTATTTAGCTAAGCCTTGACTATATTTCTCTAATGCTTAAGATAGAAGAACCTGAAAGTATTGAGAAACATAATCCAAAGCTGCTTGCTTCTGTTCTCTTTAATTTACAGGCTATATCTATATTTTCTGTTGTTAATCCTGCTACTAATGGTAATATCAATGCTACTGCTAAACTATAAATTGCTATATTTGAGCATATCTTTGAAGTTATCTTTGATAATATTATAGTAAAGCTTTTTGCAACTAATAAGCTTGATTATGTTATTGCTGCTGATAAGTTTGCTTTTGCTAAAGATCTTGTTAATGCTAAACTTATAGTCTCTGCTAATGGCTTTGCTAATATCTTTGCTTTTATATTTCTCTTTTAGAGTTAATTACTTATTGAAAAAGCTGTTAAATAAGACCAGGTAAAGGATTGAATAAATAAGACTGGTAATATTAAGGAGAAGATATAGAGAAGCTAGAAGTAAGAAACTTGGCAAAGAAACTGGTAAAATTAAATACAAGTAGTATTATAGCAAGTAACTAATATAATGGATGAAATATAGGCTATGGTGCTGGTAGTGATAATAGTGGTACTTAGGGTTATCTTTGATATTGAGATAATATTAAAAAGTTAATATTGATGAACAAAAATAAAAGATAATGTTTAAATTTTATTTATTTAATAAAAACAGCATAATATTAATATAGATACTTATATTGAAAGTTCCAAAAAGATTTAAGAGAGTTTAGAGAAAGTTTAAAGAATTTATGTGAATTTAAAAAAATCCAAGAAAAATAAAATGTACTAATAAATAATTTTTTTTAAAACATATTAAAAATTATAATAGTATATATATATATCATATCTTGAATTCAATATAGTTTACTGAAGAAATAATTTTGAGATATATATAAATTAACTTTACTTTATAGCTAATATCATTAGTAACATTAAAATAAGCAGATAATTACAAGCAGAAATAAATTCTGCTTGGCTAAGATAGCTCTATTAATTATATTTTAATTTCTGCAGTACTTCCAGAGGTTCCAGCCAAAAATAATCTTTATCAACTAGCAGATATATAGCATTAAACTGTAAAATCAGATAATAGAGACTTGATAGCATCTTAACTATAAAAGATTTTAATATCTAGCATTTAAAAAGCAAAACAAGGCCAAGTGTATATAAAATATCAAATTACCTTTTTATTTAAAAATTTTATTCCTTCTTTTCAATCTTTTTTCACTAAAATATAAAAAATAAGTGAAATATAAATAGATAGACATGTTTAGAACTCATCAAGAAAAAAGAAAGGAATAGCTATTATTTATATTAATGATATTGAAAAGAAATTGCATTAATCCAGTTAATTTATATATCCAATGGGAAAAGATACTATCACATATCTAAAATACAGAGTATATATAACAATTATATAGAGAATATCAAAAGATATGCAACTGATTTGTTATCTGTTATTAGATTAGTTATTGATAAATATACTTGCTGCAGGTTATAATTGCATTTACTAAGAGTGAAATGGATATATAAGTATATAATGGCTTAAAAAACTATTTCAATATTTGCATGTTTTGCACTAAATATAATGGCTATTAATATCTACTAATTATCATACTAGACTATAAGTATATGAAATGCAGTACTTGCTCTTGACTTTCTATTGGTCCAATGATTAAAGTATTTGATTATATTTTGATAACATGGCAATTATATTAAAATAACAACTTATTAGGTCAGTTTTTTGACTTTGAATTTCCATTACATATATTAAACTCTAAAGTGCTATAAGATAAATTATCATGGTAATTATCTTTTAGAATATTCTTCTATTAATAAGCATGCTATTATTTAACAAATTATTTTTACTAAAAAAAAGTTAGTAATGCAGTTTAGGCCACTTATTTCATTAATTCTATTGTTAGTACTTCTATCTATTCACAAACAGTTAGAAAAGCAGTTGGCCTTTGCTCTAAAGTATTAGCATTGAACTATAGAGGACTAAAAGAGAGTAATTTGGTCAAATAAGATCAAAATCAATAGAATTGTGTTAAACATCTAATCAAGGTATCTACTGAATACAATGCAGATTAGTATGTAACTGCAACAAGAACAACAATAAGAGGACTTTAATACTAGTGGCATCTAACTAGACAAAAAAAAAAAGAGTCTAGACAAGAAATAAGGAGGTTTTTAGCTTAAAGCACACTAATTCTAATATACTAAAGAATATAAGGAATAAGAGGAGTAAAAATACAAGTGGTCAAAACTAAAAAAAACTTCAAGTCTTTTTTTATACTTTATATATTGTAGTAGATATACATAGCCTCAGTACAGAATTAGTAACTGCTACCTATGGACATCAATAACAGTAAATACACATGCTAATAAATAAAAAAACATAAAGTAGAGGATAAAAGTAAGGTAGTGGTCTTATAAATCAAAGGAAGTAGAAAAAAAGCCATATTATAAGGATATAAAAGAATAAAAGAGAAGTGCACAAAAATAGTGATATAAATACAGCATGGCCATTACAAGGCCATAAAGATTCCATTTGAATCTCTATTACAGATTAAATTCTAATCTAGATTAAGAAATCAAATATTATTAGTATTATAGATCTGAATCTTATCTTAAGATCTGCCACATTATAAAAATCATATCATGTACTGGAACTCTAATAAGGAATTAAACCTATGTCTAGGATTAATCTTATTTTGATATTATATTTTGTATTTTAAATCTATATCCAACCTGGCTTATATCTGATTTCTATATCTAATAAGCCACCTTTAGCCCTTTGACTTTCCTTCATATAATTTTAACCCTTTGTAATCATTTTATTTACACTTATGTTCTTTTTACTCTTTTGTCAAGCATATATCATGCAGTTCTTCACTACTTTTTACTTCTACTCTACTTCCAGTTCCATTTTTCTTGTTTCAGTCACTTAACTTATCTTAGTATCTCTGATTTCTCTGAATCATTTCACTACAACTTCATATCTAGTTTTACTCTTATCTTTTGTTTCTACTTTATGTTTTTTCTGGTTCCTTTCTGTTATTATTCAGTTTTAGTCTGATATTATTAGATGATATCTTCTCTAATATCTTCATTCATATTCAGATTATATTAATACCTGCCTTTTTTTCTGAGACAACTTTCTTTACATTATCTCTTTTTACTTAGATATTTTTGCTACTCTGGAATTATAAGTACTATAACTCCTGTAAGTTACTATAGTTCAAATATTGATAAAAACACCTCTTATCTAAACTTTATTCTCACTTTGACTGAGCTTTTAAGCTTACCCTTTGATTCTTTGAGGCATTTTAGAGTAACTCCAGACCTTAATGGAATTTTTTTTTAAATCTTAAGGGGCTTATTCTCATTGTAACTAGGCTAGATGCTTCTTATCTTACCTGTCCTTTATATTGAGCTATGAGATCACTCTTCCCTCTTCCTCCAACTCCTTTATAAATTAAGATACTGGGTTATACAAGGATATATTACATAAAATAAAGCCAAGTTTCATTTAATCCAATAAGAACTTCTTTTAATCTTTTTGGATTACCTCTGAACTTTCTTAAAAGTCTTTGAAGTATGTTTTTCTTTATGGATTAAGCTGCCATTAGATTGTCTGTACTTAAAATCCTTTATCTGGATTTTTGATTGGATATTAAGATAATGTTTTGATATTTGGCAAGCAAGTCCCACAGTTATATAATAAGACTATTAGTATTTGCAAAGCATATAACAGATTGAATTAGATAAATAAGAATATATGTGGAAAAAAAAAGAAAAGGGAATAAGTTCTAAGAAGATTAAAAGTATAGTCAAGTTTGAAGAAGAATTACTTATAATATGGGACTATATTAAATAAAATGATATGGGAGTTTTAAGTAAAGTTAAGAGAAATATGAATGCTAAATAGTATGTGGCAATTTTAAAGAAAGAATTGTTGCAGAGCATGAAGAATTCTGAAATTTCTTCAAATAAAATTATCTTTTAGCAAGATAATAATCTATTATGCATCTAGTAATTATGACAATCTCTAGCATGTGACCATGGGAACTGCTGGGCATGTAATATAATCTAGTTGAAGTTATGTGACTTAAAAGCACATAATCATGCAAATAAGCTTTCTATTTAAGAAAACTCTAAGCTAAAGCTAAGTTCTAATATTTAAAGTATTTTTCTGCATAGCATTGGTCATGTAATGTGGCAAATCTCAGATAAGATTCAAATATATCCCCTAATGATATCTAATCTTATAATTAGATAAAGGATCTCAAATGGTTTGTAACAAAAATTAATTAGGTCTTCTTAGTCTTGCTACTGTTATGTTATATTTATCTCTGCCATTTTTATGTACTTCCCTTTCATTCTTCCATATCCTTATGATATGATATTTATTTCTCTTCTATTTTCTTGATCCACAGGGCCACTGCCTTACTTCTTAATTATGCCCTATATTCTTTCCCTTACTATTTGTAGATTGAATACTTACTACCATTAGTGGCCATAGATAGCAGTAGTTTAGAGCAGCTTTCCTGTACTTGGTCTATACACAGACCCCAACAATGTATAAGGCAAAAGGTGCAAGCTGGATTTTCTCCAGTCTTGCTCTTTTAATCTTTAGTTCACTTCACTAGTCTGCTACAAAGATAGTCAGTGACTTCATCCTAGGATCCTAAGTCTAGCTTTATATAGGTCTTTAATGTATCCTTCTTTTCATTAACCTGGTTTAGAGCCACTAGTTTAAAAGCCCTTTTAATAGCACAAGCACAAGTTAAAAGCATATATTAATACCTTCAAAACCCTAGAGAAACTCCGACCCACTAAATCATATGATTATAAGATCAATCTCAAGAAAATCATTGTATTCAAGATTGAAAAGATCTACTCTCTGTTTATATCTAAAAACCAAGCCACAAAGAAGTTTATTGATAAAAATCTTTGCATAGGTAAAATTTATTCCTCCAATTCTCCAATAAACATGCAATCCAAAACATCTATCCCCTTCTTATCTCCAATCTTATTGAAAACCTTCAAAAAGCAAAGCTTTTCACCAAGTTTAATGTATGATAGGGTTATAACAATATCTGTATTAAAAAAGAACACTAGTGGAAGGTAGTCTTAATTACTTACAAAGGCCTCTTTGAATCAACATTAATGTTCTATGAATTGAACAACTTATCTACTACTTTCCAGCACTTTATGAATGACTTCTTTTATCACATGATCATCAAAGAATGGCTTGTTATCTATATGAATAATCTCCTTATCTTCTCTTCTAAGACTGATACACATAGAACTTGAATCTCCCATGTCTTTCAATAAATGGCAGATCTCAATCTCTATCTGAAACTGGAAAAATGCACTCTTGCTTCCTCTGTGATAAAATATCTAGGCATGATTATTTACCCAGGCAAACTTGTTATAAATCCCATTAAACTCAATGGTATTGCCAAATGGTCTATCTCCTAAAAAGTCAAGGATATTTCTTTCTTTCTGGGCTTTACTAACTTCTATAGATATTTTATCCCTAACTACTCATCTATTATCTACCTTCTCCTTAATCTTATCAAGGTGATGGCTTCTTGATCCTGGACTCTGCCTGCCAGGAATCCTTTAACTTTTTCAAGCCTCTTTTCCTCTTCTAGCCCATTTTCCAACTCCCAGATCTCTCCTGTCCCTTTGCCATGGCCACCAATGCCTTAGCACATGTGTTAGTTGATATTCTCTCCAGATGAATTTAAATAAAGGCTGGGATCCCTGTTTCTATCTTTCCTAGATGTTCTCTGCTGTCAAATGTAACTACAATATCTACAACTGTGAACTTCTGCAATTATCCAAGCCCTTGAAACCTGGCTTAATATCTCCAGGGATTTTCTCATACCATTCAGGTCTTTACCAACCACAAGAATCTTATTTTTACTTCCATGTTCTTCAGAAACTCAATTGTTGACAAATATACTGGCTTCTCAACTTAGCTGACTTTAATATCCAACTTTATCATATTTCCAGTTTCTTTCTTGCTGGGCGATGCTCTTTCTTATTACTTCAATCTCTGTTGTTCTAACTCTGCCAACAACTTATTGATTACTGCCCTCCTCCAGTATCTCTTTTGTTGCATTATTGATGCAACTCTCTCTATCCATATCTACAAACATGTAGAGATCATCTCTCTTGTATTCTTTACACTACCTCTACCTTTACATTTACCTGTCAAACAACTATTCTTTCTGCCTTATTCTCTTGAACTTGTCAGAATTCTCAGTCTACTCTTCAAGGAAGTCCTGCTTGCAATTATTATTGGCAAGCACACCTTCACCCTTTAGCTAGCACCAGTATTCTAGCCTTATCTCCAATCTTTACTAAGGGACTATGTCTCATTCCTAGCTCACTATAGTCATAAGGTCTACATTAGTCCCTATCTAGGCCTAGTATAATAGTTTATGTTTTCCCTATACTAGCAATACTATAGCTGCTCTAATCCTCTATTCCCATACTCTTTTACTTTTGTTTCATTTATGCTCCTGTTTTGCCTCTTGCATCTTTTTACCATCTTTTAGTTTCAGACTAATATTCCTTGATGCTATTATTGCAAATATCTTCATTTGTCTCTAAGATACAATGACATCTGTTCTTACTTCTAATACAACTCCAGTCTTATCTCCTTTATCTTACTTAGACCTTTTCACTACTCTAAAACCATAAGTACTATAACTTCTATATGGTACTATAGTTTAAATATCAACAAAAACACCTCCATCTTAAGTTTGTTTTCACTCTAACTGAGCTTTTAAGTATGCCCTTATCTATATAGATTGAGTATCATTAGTAGGCTTAACCTAGGAATTTGTTTTAAAGCTCTTTTTTATTGTTACTTTAAATTCTAATAGTATGTTGTATCTAAAGATACCTTCTCTAGCCTTTCTACTGCCTTTTACTTGCATTTCCGATGTTATCACATTTTATTCCAGGATTAGCTTAGAATATCTCTTGATTTTTAACTCTAACTCTCTTGCATAGTTTTCACTTTCTTAGTTGACCTTTTAGAGCATCCAGAACATTCAGATGTTTTCATAATCTTAACCTTTCCATTGCATTGCTGTTAATTACAAATTTTTCATAATTCTATTATAACTATGTATTCTTGGGCACTTTTGACTATTGGCCTTTTTTATCTTCTGACCCTCTAAGTGCCTTCAAACTGTTCTGTTTTCTTTTTACTCCAGTTCCAGAATATTCAGTAAGCACTTGTTTTAAGACCAATATTTCATATGGGCCTTTTGACCTCTGTAATCTTTTTATATACTATGCTGGATTTCTAAGTAGTTCTGACTCTTCCACACAGTAGTGCCATCTATCCTTCTCTAATACTCATTTGTATTCTCCTGGTCATGGTACCTCCTATAAGTGCCTTCTTTTCCCTACTTCCTTTCCAGTAATGATTCTGGCACTTCATTATACTGCTATTATCTTAAAACTCTAATATAGAATACTCTAAGTTATTCTAGACTATTCTGAATCTTTCTTTTCCTACTTAAACCTTGCTATTGAAGTCTATATACTTCCAGCCAGTTTTTCCTCGTCCTTTAGTTTTAACAAGTTGCTTACTACTTCCCATTATATAGTTAACTTACTCACTTGTACTGGCTCTTATTCCTAGGTAATCTGTTTTCAGCAGTTAGTTCTAATTCTTTAAGACCAATACTTTAATTCTTTCTATTAGACCCTTGTTAAATCAAAGACTATTGAATTCACTCTGATTAATATCTAGCATTATTCACCGCTAAATAGTTTCTATTTACTAATTCTAGGATACTTTTAACTTACCCACTGTGGTCTGTTGATCCTGGATATTGAGTAGTAACTGTCTGTTTCCCTTATTCACATATGCCAGCACTGTTATGCTAGTTCTGGGTAGGGTCAGGCATAGACCTCAGAAGAGGGAACCACAAGTGGGGTGAGCTCAATAAAGTGTCAGCTCATGGACAAGGGATGGTATGATACAAGAACAATACCAACAAGGGGGTGCTTGGATGAAGTGTTAAGCTATAACAGGGATGCTGGCCTATGGAGTATAATCAATAACTGGGCATTGATAGAGTTCAAGGGTTCCCTCTTGTGCACTAATGTATGAAATAAGAAGGGATATATTATCAAGAGACCATAAGGTTTGAGGTAGCAAGAAAACTTTAATGTGTAGGAGCAAGTTGAAGTAAAGAGATAAGAAGTAGCATAAGGAGAAGGGAGGCAAAGTGTGCTACTTTATAGTACAAGAACAAGGTTCAGACTCAGTTGGATAAGTCAATATGGTTGATAAATGCTAAATAAGTAATCTGTATGGAAATGAATGGAATATAGGAGAAGTAGTCCATGTGTAATATGGTATAACTCAAGTGAGGGGAGTGAATTATGAGTTATAGTGGCTAAGTCAGAGAATGTTCTGGAACAAAAGAAGGAAAAAGTTACAGAACATGAACAAGAATGTGTTCAAGATACATGAAAGTAAAGCTATGGTAAGGTAAAAAGAAAAAAGAAAAGGAGAATTATAAAAAGTACTCCATGCATCTTTTATAGCTTTGTACCATTTTTGATCTCAACTAACTCTGACCTTAAATTACAGCTTTTTTATCTTTCCCTAATAGTTTTGACTCTATTATCTTGAACATGGTAGTTTGTTTGTATTGCTCTGTTCCTTGTGGTAGAGCTAGTTTTATCTGTTGATATACCTTTCAAAAAGATACCTCTATCTATCTTTGACCTCTCTAAGCTTGCAGTATTTAATATCCTTTGTTATGTTTTTCCACCTTTTGATTATGTTTTAATTATTTTCTTTCTTGCAATCCCTAGGATATTCTTACCCCATCAACTTAACAAGATTTTAGAAAATACTTACTCTTTTTCTTTATATCTGACCTTACTTAATCATACTGTCTTATTCTCTCTGGGCCTTACTATTTTTCTTCGAAATTCCTTGGAATAATTTTTGCTTCTTTGTAATTATACTACAACTTTTTCTTTACTTTCTCTCTTGCTAAGGCAAGATAAGGCAAAAGTAACATAAAAAACATAAAGGGTAAAGTAAGCTATTTATACTACTAGGAATAAAATTTAGACTCAGTTAAATAAGTCAATAGGGATAATTAAGGTGACTAAGTAATCTGTGTAGAAGCAAATGGAAAGCAATAAAAGCAGATGTTAAGTAATATCTGCTAACTAAGGAAGAAGTTCTGAAACAAAGGAAGTCTGAATGTTCCAGAATAAAACAAGAAAGCATTATAGATGCACAAAGTTAGAAGCTAAGATAAGAGAAAATAAAACAAAGGGAACTGATTGTAACATTACCCCCTCTATATGTTCAATAACCCAGTTAAACACCAAAAAAGACTAGAAAGAGGGGATAGAGAAACCTGTGATAAGAAGGCAGAGGAAGTGGAAAAGATGGTGGAGCATAATGGTAGAAACCACATGAATGCCAGAAACAAAAGAAGCTGTGGAAAGAGCTACTTCTTTCATGCCAGAACATTTCTTAACTCAGCCACTATTACTCATGATCTGCTCGCTTCATGCATGTTATCCAGTATTATGCTTGAACTGCTTCTCCAATATTTCATCCATTTTCACACAGATTACTTACTTAGCACTCATTATCATAATTACTCATCCAACTGAGTCTAAATCTTGTTTCACTGTACTATAAAGTAGCATACTTCACCTTTCTTCTTTTTACACTACTTATGATCACTACTTCTGTACTTCTGTACCTAAGGATCTCCTCACTACTTAATTCCTCTATGATCTTTTGATAATCCATCCTTCTTAGTTTATGCATTGATGCACAAGAGGAAACACCTTGAACTCCATCAATGCTTGCCATTGATTATACTCTGCAAGCCATAATCTCAATGTTGAATTCTGCAGAGCATTATAGGAGAGTGAAAATAAGGTAAATATGCTCTATCTGGTGATAAAGTGTGTATAGGGCCCATAGAGGGAAATTCATGTCAAGATCAGATCCTATAGATAGAGAGAGACATAAGTTAAAGATAAATAAATATGCAAGGGTAGAGTAATTGGGGGTGCAATTTCCAGGGCAAAGGGCATAGGTGGTTATGGATAGGTTGACAGTGATAATGGCAAGATGTTTGGCAAGGTGAATAGTAAAGGAGTTAATAATGTTAAAAGGTAGAGCATGGTGGTATAGGATAGGAGGAGGGACAGGGAGGGAACTAGACTGGGTGTTGGCAATGGTGGTGGGCACAAAGTCTGAGATACTAGGCAGGGGGGATATTATAAGGTTGCTAGGGTGGAGGAATTTTATAAGGGAAGCTTAGGGAGAGAAGATAGGGGAATGGTCAGCAGAAAATTCTATTATGTAGTCTAAATTGATATGAGCATGGATGGGGAATGACTAATAGATGGTTTTGGTGGAAGACTCAGTGGCAGGGGTAGTGGCTGGGGATAGAGCAGAAGCAGTAGGTAAAGTTGTAAGAAATTGTTAATGGTTGGGTTTTTTGGAGTAAGGTTTCTATGGGTGTTTGTGAGAATGTGGGGGGGGGGGGGGTTGAGAATGGGGAAAAAAGGAAGTGGCGATATTTATATGCCTCAATGAGTTCAGAGGCATTATGGAAATTAGACTTGGGTTTCTTTAAGTCTTCTTTAACTAAGCAACTCTTTCATTGAATTAGAAAGAAGTGGAAAGAAAATGAGCCATGGCGTTTTAATATCCACTCAACTTTGTATTCTTCTTGACCTTCTACTAGGTTTGGGGGTGGAGCTGGGAAATTTTTCCCATAGGCATTATTTTTGTAATAGGGCAATAACAATAAAATATGAAAGACCAGGTGAATCTTTTAGAAAGTAAGAAGATGGAGGCAGTATGTGATGGAGAATAGTATCTTTGGAGGTCATGGGCTGCAAGGGCGCTATCTCCAGCTGCTGTCAGATTATTTAGTCTATTAGTAACTGCAGGCATAAAGATCTTGGAGATTACTAAGAGAAGGGGATGAGATTTATATCTTATTATGAGATAGAATGGAGATTGATTGGTAACTGAATTGGGGCAGCAATTGTGGACAAATTTCACATGGGAGATTTGTTCTGCCCATTTGGAAGGATTAGCTCCACAAAAAATGTGGAGGCAGATTTCAAGTTTCTAATTAACTTGCTCAGTTTCTTCATCAGATTGGAGAAGTATATGATAGAAAGAAAAAGGTTATAGTTGAGGAATTTACCAAGCTTCTTAGCAAAGACAGAAGCAAACTAGGGACCTCTATCTGAGATGATCTTGTTATAAAGACCAAATCATAGGTATACTTTATTAAAAAAAAAAATAGTAATACTCTTCGAAATAGTAGTTTTCTTGATGGGGCAGAGAATTACCCTCTTTATGAGCCCATGGTCAACCACAACCAACAGGGAATCAAAGTTATCAGAGAGCAGGAGGTCAGTGATAAAATTGCAAGAGACCATTTGAAAGAAGCAAGTGGCAGTGCATTTAATAGAGAAGAGAGCAGGGGCAGAGGGGTAGATATTGACATTGTTTTGTTAACAGGTAACATAACCTTCAATAAAATGGCTGGCATAAATAGCCATACCAGACCACTAGAATTCCTGTCAGATGAGCTAAAGGATTTTAAGGTAGCCAGAGTGGCTGGCAAGGGAGTGATTATGGAAGTGGTGAAGGATAAATTGGTAAAGGAATTTATTTGCAGGAATATAGACATGATTTTGATAGGTAAGGAGATTGTTATGAAGTTTTCAGTTAGCAACACATTTGCAGAGGTCAGGGATCATGGGGTTATCTCACTTATGAAGGAGAAATAGGTACAGGAGATTAGTTTCTGCATGTTTGCATATATGTATAGAAAGTATTATATTAATGATATGACAGAAGAGATACTTAGATAGGGTAATAACTGAGATATTCTGAGGTATCTATGGGGCAGAGGTTTGATCAATGGAAGAGAACATTTGGACCAGTGAGAAATGATCCAGCAACATGGTGGAGCTAAATATTAAAGTCTGCAAGATTAAAAAGCCAGTGGGCTTGTCAACAGTTGAAAGTCTAGGGAGCATAGAAGTACATGAGATTCTTGTGGTCAGTAAAAAGATCTGCATGATGTGAAAAGAACTCTAAAAATATTGATACCAGAATTTAAGGGCATAGATAATTGTAAGGAGTTCTTAATTATAAATGTTATAGTTCCACTTAGTGGCAGAAAAGATCTGGAAGAAATAGGAACAGGGGTACCAATTTCTGTTCAAATCAGTTTGTAGAAGAACACCACCTAATACATATGTGAAGGCATCTGTGGCAATAACAAAGGGATAAGAGAGGTTAGAAAGTTGAAGGACTGGCTGGAAAAGAAAAAGTGCCTTAAGAAAGTCAAAGAATTCCTAATAGGCAAGAGTCCAGAATTAAGGAGCAGTTTTCTTGGTGAGGTTGAGAAGAGATCAGGTAATGAAGAAGTAATTAGAAATAAAATATCTATAAAAATTAGTAAAATCCAGAAAAAAATGAATGTTCTTGACTTTCTGGAGATTTAGCCATTTTGCAATGCCATTGAAGTTTAATGGGGTCCATGGTAAGCTTACTGGGGTGAACCACCATGCCAAGATATTCAACCTCCAAGGAGATAAAAATTGAGGTTTGCCATTCTTTGAAGAATGTAGGCAGTGCAAGTTCTATGGGTATCAATATTAGGGAAAGAGATAAGAAGATCATCCATATAGATTACCAGCCATTTTTCTGCAATTATATCATAGAAGAAGTCATTTATGAAATGCTAAAAAATAGCAGGTAAGTTGTTTAGCCTGAAGAATATCACTGTGGATTTGAAAAGACCTTTGTGGATTATAAAGGTCACTTTTCATTGATGTCTGTCTTTGATTTGGATATATTCACTGAAATACCTATAATCTTGGCATGAATGGAGTTTGCCATCTTTTTTCTTGACAAAAAAGAAGGAGTTCTAAGAAGAGTTTGAGGGGCAAATTTTTCCAGTGTGAAGGTTTTCTTCAATAACGTTCTTAGTGGCTTGGCATTCAGGGGGAAATAGAGGGTAGATCTTCCCTATCTTAGAGATAAAGGTCTCTTTAAAATTGATCTTGTGATTGTAGGGCCTAGATGGTAGGAGTTTATTTAGAATATTCAGAGTATTAGAAAAAACAGCAGCAAACTGTTTGTACTTGGGGAGTAAAGTGGTCTTGGATTTGATCTTTTTAGCTTTGATGGCTAGCTCTATGGAGGTGGTGAGCTTGGTAACTGTTGCTAAGAGAAGAAATGCAGAACATGTGTTGATAATATAGGAGGAGTGTCATTTATAGAGCTCAATATTGATTTGTTGATTCAATGATTTGCTATCAAGGTAGCAGATAACATTTTGTCATTGGGAATGGTTACTTTCCTAACTGTGTGTTGTTGAAGGGAAGGCTGGGTGATCTTAGAATAGTTAAGTTCCTTGGACTGATCTGAGGAGGATGAAACAATGAGCAAATTTGCCATTCAAACTACAGTGGAGTTTGTGGCTTGATGCCAGAGGAGTTCTAGAATGAGGATTTTCCTGTCATATGCCATGACATGACAGGAAACCAAGTGGGTTACCTCTTCTATTCAAAGGAATATGGTGCAGCTGTAAGTAATATGACCCTTTTTATTTAGAAAGAAGTCAACATTGTGGATGTTAAGTGAAGTAGGAAGGCAGATAATGGGAAAATTGTGATGGGAGATGAACTCCCAGTTGATACAGTTGTTTTGTGCTCCACTATTATAACAAGGGCAGAGGCATCTATGACTAGACTTGGACATATAAAGGAAAAGACTTGTATATTGATTCTTATAAACTTTCTAGATAAAGATACAGGTATAGATACATATAAAAGAAAAGGAGTACCTTGTGTAGAAGAGGTACTCCATTTTAAAAATCTGATCTTTTAACTCTTCCTACTTCTGATTTATCATCACTAATCTTTTCTATTCTTGATTCTTTTTTGGCAGTGACTTTTTTGATAGATTTTTTGGTGGGAATGGCAGATTTTGAGCTAGGAGTGGAGAAAAAGTTTGGACAGGATGCCACATTGTGTCTAGACTTCCTACATTGAAGACAGTAACTGAGTTTGAAGCATTATTCTTACTTATGGGGAATAAGCTTGCTAATTTTAATAGAATCAATATTCATGGCATTCAGATTCTTTTTAACTCTAGAAATAGAAAAGATACTGGGGGCTGAGGCATAAGCCTTGGGATTCTTCTGACAGAATTCCATGAGCTTGGAATAGTATAAGGTTTTCTGGAAACAAATGGTTTTGTTATATCATTCCTTAATAAGGATGGAGATTTTGTTAAGATTCTAAATCCAATAGAATAGTCAGAGGGGAATTCTGGCTTTGTAGTAGGCAATAAGAATGTTGTTATCCTTGATGTTGGCAAGAACCACATGGTTCTGGAACTTGGCAGTGTATTCTGTAAGCAAAGAGATCCATTTACCTTTCTTATTTTGATGCATCTTAGTATTGGCTAGCCAGTAAATGGCAGGGACAATGGTGTCCTGCTTCTTAAAGGTGGCATTGAATACCTTGATAAAGGTACTAAAGGTTTCTGAAACAGCAACCTAGCTATCCTAGCCTTGTAACTCGAGTTGTCCTTAAAGGATGCTTTTATCCTATTCTGGAAAGCTGGTAGGGCTTTTAACTAGTGGCCCTTAACTAGGCAGATAAGAGAGAGGATGAAACCTAGGCCCTTGTGTAAACCTTATAGCCAGCAGCACTAGTGAACTAGTCTGTATAACCAGCCAAGAGGTCAAGAGAGCAAGTCTGGATTTTCTCAGCTTGTACTCCCTGCCTTATATATTGCCAGTGTGCTTGCACACAGATCAAATATAGGGAGCCTACCCCAAATCTACACTATCTATGGACATCAATAGTATAACTGGCTCTAGAGTAATAAGGGAAATATATGAGATGGATATTAAAGAGTGAGGCAGTGGCCTTATGGATTAAAGGATAGGAATGGAAAAGAAGCCATACCATGGGGATGTAGGAGAAAGGAAGCACACAGATTCTCAGATATGAATAAGGCATGACCATCATAAGGCCAAGGAGATCCCATCTAAATCTCTGCCATAGATTAGATATCATTAGAGACTAAATCTAGATCTCATATAAGGTCTGCCATATTATATGACTAATACTTTTATGCAGGGGAATACTCTGATATAAGAACTTAGCCTTATCCTAGAGTTAATCTTATAAGAATACTTATTCACACAATTATGTGCTCCTAGTTACATAACTATGCAACTATTCATATCATGTGCTCAACTGAAACAGGTGACTACCCATTGCTCTTCTGATACTCTAACACCTTGGTGTACGCTCCTTCCTAAGACTCTTCTCTTGTGTAGCTTTTGTGCTAGTGGCTACAACTAGGCAACTTGTAGTTGGAGCCAAGGGACTCTTGTATAAATCCTAGGGCCAGACAGTGAATGAGAGCTAAAGGGGGATCCACTAGGATCAAGCCTTAGATCACTACTGTAGATCTAGCTGAGAGGTCAAGAGAGCAAGACTGAGGAAACCTCAGCTTGCACCCCCTGCCTTATATATTGCCAGCCATGATGCACAGACCATGTACAGGGGGCCTACCCTAAGTATGCTATCTATGGATCACCAATAGCATAAGGGGCTCATACCTCTAATAGATATATGAAGGAATGCATGGGGCGTGAGGTA
>JBBPJW010000625.1:0-24884 GCA_038088935.1 Pulveroboletus aff. viridisquamosus
GTTTGCTTGGCCTGAGCCTTGTACTCACAAGGTTAGCCTAGTTGTGGCCACTAGTCCAAAAGCCGTATACCGAAACCGATACCGAAGAGCGCACACTAAGGTGCTACCATAACCGAACTGGGTCATTGCGACCATAACATAATCAGCATATCTTGCACATATATCTCAATTCCTAGCATTTAGTCCTGTGACTTACTTCAGGCCACTAAATTTTTGCTTTTCCTTATTGGTTATTGTTGGCATTTATTGTCTTGTAGCCATTATATGCTGTATTATCTAATCTATTTTTTAAAAATTCTTGTGCAAAAATGAAATAATAATAAAAACTACTGTAAAGAAGGTTGCTTATCTCTGAAATGATATGCTACCATCCTGCCTTGATACTTAAGTCTTCCTTGATGGATGCTCCTATCCTATTCTTGATAACTGCTAGGGCTTTTATGCTAGTGGCTCTAAACTAGGCTGAGTGAAAAAAGTGAGATCTGGGTCCTTATGTAAACCAAGAAGCCAGACAGTGAATAAAAGCAGAGGTGGAATTCTTCTTGGATCAAGATCTTAGATCAATGCTGTAGATCTGGCCTAGATATCAAGAGAGCAAGACTGGATTTCCCCAGCTTGCACCTCCTGCCTTATATATTGTCTGCAAGTGCACACAGATCATATACAGGGAGCCTACCCTAATGTATGCTATCTATGGTCACCAATAGCTAAAGTAGCTCTAGTCCTCTAAATAGATATGTATGTTATAATCATTTTTCATTTTTCACATCACATGACCATGGGACACCTTCATTTTTCACATCTTCACTTTTTCACCATTTCACATTTCACACTTTCACTATTTCACACCTTCACTTCATCACACTTTCACTTTATCACAATCCAGACCATAACATCACTACCTGGCAGTATCCATGAGGAACTGCTAAGGTACTCGCTTCCTTTCTGCCATTGGCTGGATTACTGTAGCATACTTAGGGCAGGACCAGTATACATGGTCCATGCACATAGGTGTAGCATATATAAAGGGCTGGCACAAGCTGGGACTCCCCAGTCTTGCGCATTTGAGCTCTTAGCTTTATACAAGGTACTAGACTCTTCTCTTTATTCCTTTTGCCTAGTTCCCTGGAGTCTAGCTAAAACCTCAGCTGTTAGTATTAGATGTCCACTGGGCAGCAACAAGACATGAGGACCAGGACAGGAAGATCCCATTTCAATGTGAGCATGGGATGGCAATGAGGAGTAAGGCAGTGGCCTTATGGATTTAGGGAAGGGAATGAAAGAGAAGCCACACCATGAGGATGTGGGAGGAATGGAAGCACTGGTACCTGAAACAGCATTTGCTCAACCATTGCTGAAAACTGATGACAACTCCTAGAGGTCGCTTCTTCAAGAGACTGGGTTTGAACTAGGTCCCAGCAGAACTAGGCAAAAGGAATAGAGGGAATGGGTCAAGGCCTTGTATAAAGCATAAGCTCAAGTGCACAAGACTGGGAAATTCCCAGCTTGTGCCAGCCTCCTTATATATGCTACAGAATGGTGCATGGACCATGTAGATGGCTCCGGCCCTAAGTATGCTACAGTAAGCCAACCAATGGCAATAAAGGAGTGAGTACCGTAGCAGTTTCATGAGGATACTGCCAGGTAATGATGTCATGGTCTAGGCTGTGATGTGTGAAAGAGTGAAGAGGTGAAGGAGTGAAATGTGAAGATGTGAAAAGGTGAAAAGGTGAAAAGTGTCCCACAGTCATGTGATGTGAAAAGTGAAAAATAATTATAATAGTACCAATCTATGAATTGGGCATGGCCACTATAAGGCCAAGGAGATCCAATCTGGATCTCTGCCACAGATCAGATTCTAATCTAGATCATCAGATCAGATATTTTTGGAGAGATCTGGATCTCATCTGAGATCTGCCATATTATGTGACTAATATCCAGTGCAAGGGGAATACTCTGATATAAAGGACTTAGCCTTAGCCTAGGATTATCCTTGTAAGACAGCTTGTTCACATGATCATGTGCTCCTGGTCACATGACTATGCAACCATTCACATCACATGCTCAATAGTTCTCATGGTCATGTGCTGTGAACCATCGTGTTCAGTAAGATTGTAACAATCTCTGTGGACCCAGCTGATCAAGAATAAATAATTAGTTAAACATATTGGAATATGTTAATTACCTATGATCTACTGATTATATTGGCTATTAGTATTATAATGTTTTTTAATTTTTTTACTATCTTCTCAGTTTTCTTTTGACTCTTTACAAGTCACATCACATGACCCTGGGAAAACTTTACTTTTCACTATTTCACCTCTTCATCTCTTCACACAATCATAATTTAGATGGGTCTAGACTATAATATCATATCTCATAGTTAGCACATGTTGTTGTTAGTCAAATGCTTCTCTTCTGCCATTGGATGGCTGACTGAGCAGTAGTTTAGGGTAGGCCAGACTTACATGGTCTATGCACATTCTTGTACACTATATAAGGGCTCAGTTCATAGCCTGAATTTCCCAATCTTGTACACATGAGCTTTACACTTTATACAAGTCACCTGATTCTTATTCTTCCTCTTGCCTAGTTCTAGTTGACCTAGTCAAAGTCAACTCTTGTCTGAGCACCTACTAGGGTTTAGTTCACAGTCACTAGCCTAGCTTTTAGTTTAATGCATTGCCTATATGTTTCAATTAGCTATATTAACCTTAGTATACTTAGTGACCACAAATATCCTGCAGGTCAATACTGTTGGACTTTTGTCACTATGATACCTGATTATGTAACTGTGTCATATAGTTTCACTGTTTATCTCTACTTTTATTGAAAGGTATGTTATGCAGAGGTTAAGTAAACTATGAAAACCTCAGTAGATGTCAAGCTACTGATATTAGGATAACTACCTATAAGAACTATGGTAGTTTATTACAGTAGAAATGCCTATAAAGATAGGGCTTACCCTCAGTAGATGTCAAGCTACTGAGGAACATAAACTAGAAAATGGTACCGGGTGTACGCTCTAAGCTTATGTGACTTTTACCATAAATGGAAGTCTAATGCGTGCTGGTCAAAAAATTACAACTTTACGCCTCAGTGCACTACTCCGTGACTGAGTTACCAACAAATACTTACCTATCTACCTAATATACAGTGACTACAAGTATCCTGCAGTATCCTGCAGTTTGAACAGAACAGTGTACAGCCAAGAGCTCGTTATCCGTGAGTGAGCCATCTACCTGCTTCTTGATTAGTCCGGAACCGAATTTTAGGGTGAGATAGCGCACAGCAGCCCCTATTGCCACCTCCTCAAACCTTTTGTCTCATGGAGCATCTCAGAGATATCGAGTTAGAGAGTCTGAAACAGTTCTCCCAAATTGCTTGGGGCAATCCCAGAGCATTTTTCAGACAGCTCTCTCCCAGTGTCGAGTTCATTGACCTTGGCCAGTATTTCATTCCCTTCCAGCGTTTTGGCATAGGAAATTTGAAGCATAGCAAGATACTTGTGCTGGATGAGTATCGTCTCGCACTGCAAGAATTGCAGAAAGACACATATCAAGATGGGGCCTGCGTTACAGGACAACCTGGTATCGGTATGTCGTTGACTATGCCAGATATGTCTTGATGCTAAAATTCGGTGAACTTTTTAATGCTCCTAGGCAAAACGTGTTTTCTTATCTACTTGCTCGTCCACTTTCTTGGACAGAGACAACCAGCTGCGTTGCAGGATTTCGCTAGTGACGCTTGCTACCTGCTCTTCAAAGACGCCACCGTCTGTCTCGCTAGGAATGCACAACCGTTGGAAGAGTGCAATACTGTTGGGCCCTTGTCGATTCCAACAGATATGTCACATTTCCTGCTAGCTTCTTTTACACACATAAGACTCGTTTCCGGACTGTCCTGGCAACCTCACCCGATGCTTCACGTTGGAAGCGATGGAGAAAGGAGACGGGTGCCGAATGCTATATTATGGATATATGGACACTGAATGAGATCGAGGACCTTGCGTGAGTGATGGATTCTACACTGCTGCAAGATCTTACAATTTGGCTAGCACGTTGTTGGAACTGGATGCCGAGCGCATGAAAGCTCTAGCAATAAAGTGGGGCGCCATCCCACGAACATTGCAGGCAAACATCGATTTTAAGGACCAGGAAATCGAAGACTCATATCGTTGCGAGGCTGGGGTGGCCATCTTGCACGCCAGAAGGATCATCAGCGAAGGGGAGGCGCTTAACTCGTCTATCTCATCCCCATTCTATTTCATGCGGCCGATGAAGTGTGACATGGGATTACTCAATCGCATGCTCCCCGAATTCTTCGTCCCGACACAACATCTCCTCAAGTTGCTAGTAGAAGGCCTCCAGCTGCAAGACAACACCACAAGGGTGCAGTTCTACAATGCGCTGAGGGCATACGAGCGGACCCGTCAGGCAGCCGATTTTCTCTTTGAATACTGGTTCCACTGCAGCTGCTTCATTGCTGCGGGAATCCAGACAGAGTGCCAGTGGGTTGCGCAAGACTCACAGGAGGACATAGCACAGCTTCCCACTCTCCTACCCAAAGCGAACACTGTAATTACTACCCAGAGCGAACTAATGACTCAGACACCCCCGTACTATTGGGTTCCTACCCATGATAGCTTCCCTGAGATCGACAGTGCACTCGTACTTGAGAACGAAATCTTTGCGTTCCAAGTCACAATTGGATCGGCACACATTTCACCGGTTAAGGGTTTGAAGAACCTACGAGAGAACCTGCCGTTTCATTTGAAGCACCTTCGGTGGAGAGTAGTGTTTATCGGCGTAAGGGAAAAACAAATCGCTCAAGTTGCAGAGTATTGGGTGAACCAAAATTTCCCGGAATGGACACGCTTACCCGTTGGGTGGTGGGTTTATGAGGTATATGACGTTATGAATCTATTATGGTCATCTGACTTGCTTGTTAGGCATACCACGACCTACCTGATGAAGAGTCAGACGAGGGTTTAACGATGATGAATGTGCAATGAGGTATAGCAACGTATGCTATTCGTCTGAAACGTTGGTGCAATTGAGATTGCAGGAGTCCAAGGCGGGTGGGTAGGTTGGTTCCTCGCAATTTTTGCAGGTCGTGATCTATTTACCATCCACGAACGAGTATGTAAATCACACACATAAGAATTATATTTGTACTGTCTAATGACACGATACTTTGCGCTCGCACCTAAGCTTGCTTTGTCTTGTAATCCCCCGCGATGAATATTTAGTGTCAGTCCAGATCCGTTGTACCTATCTTCCGGACCTATTTTAATCGAGAACATGGGCCATCCAGTATATGTGAACGGGCCCTAAAAAGTGCCTCAGGGGCCAGCACACCCACACGGAACATGACTATCGTAGTAGCGTACACGGATGCCCCCGTATATCAGCACTCCAACTTGTAACCCTAACCGTCATGGGATCAATATACCGACAGCATCGAGCGTAGTGGAGCCTTGCACCCCCTTACATCGTCAATAAAGCCAAGCCGCGGGTCGCGATTTTCACATGTTGAGTCTTGCTCCTTTTGCGATGACACAGTTAGGAGCTTGTGCATTCGATAGGCGTTCATAGGCCTGAATGTTTGGCTTTCCCCGTGGAGTGTTAACAATCTCGTCTCATGCAGGGGTCTCAGACCATCTGATTTAAGCAATTGAATCAATTCTCTCAGGCTGCTTGGGGTAATCCCAGAGCATTTCAAAGTTAGCTCTCTCCCGGTATCGAGTTCTTGCAAAAATTACAGACAGATACATACCGACGTGGGGCTTATGTTACGGGTCAGCATAGTGCATGACATACCGATACCGGGTTGGACACACCTAAATTTTAATGACTTTTTCGCGCTCCCAGGGAAAACATGCATTCTCTTCTATTTACTCGTCTATTTACTCGGCCAGAGACAACCGGTTGCGTTGCAGGATTTTGCTAGCAACCCTTGCTATCTGCTCTTCGAAGACGCCACTGTCTGTCTTGCTGGTAATGTACAGCCTCTGGATGAGTGCGGCACCGTCTGGGCTCTTGCCGATTCCAGTAGAAGTGTCACATTTCCCACTACTCTCTTCGACATGGCTAAGGCCATATCCGAAAGGTCTTGGCAACCTCGCCCGGGGCTTCACATTGGAAGGCCTGGAGCAAGGAGACACGGGCTAAATGTTATTTATAGGGTACGTGACATCGTGAATTTATGAGTGCTCTCCTGACCTGCCTGTTAGGTATATCGCAATCTACTTGATGAAGAGTCAGACGAAGGTTTAACGATGGTAGATGTGTAGTGAAGGATAGCAACGGATGTTAGAAGTTTGTCATTGTCACTTCACTTATGTACTGCACACTGTTGAAACTGCAGCACTAAGTATCCTAAGGTAACTAATGGTCCAACATAGTTACTAGCTTATGTAAGCGGTATAGCGTAGGCAATTAACATATTCCAACACACACTTGATGTGTCTTCACTGTATTTTGGACCGCTGGACGTTTTCTCACATTTGTGCCAGCGTTGTGGACGCACGATTGGAATTAAGCTACATGCTCTCGCCCCCATGTTGATTCGGCACTGGCGCGTAGAGGAACCCGCTGTCCCACATCCAGGATCATCTGCCTCTCGGAGTGGGCTGCCCTCTCTAACAAGGCAGGGAGACCGGAATACGTAGTCTCGACCGGTCGTACGCTCTTATTGTGCTCCATGACTGGCCCAACGTCGTTTGGCTCGTCAACTACGTCCCGGGACAGAAAACTTCTAGTCTGACCAATCTCGATTGACCGAACTTGGAGCTTAGAGGGACTGTATGATATGGTATTCTGTACAGCTAAGACGCTCCCTTTGCAAAAGTATCTTCGCCTCTGACCTGGTTCAGATCTTGCCGTACGCCGGCGTATCCCCATACAACAGAGACATCAACTGAGGAGGATACCGGTCACCTTCCCACACAGCCTCCTCAGCAATCGTTCGCACTCTCTGGACCGCCTCCGGGGTGAGCTTAACACGCGCAGCTGCCAGATTCTCTTCAAGGTACTGCACATGCAAGTTCCTCAATTAACATGCAAAACACGATGATCCCAACGTTGTTGTACCCACCTTGATCTTTTTGGTTCCAGGAATGGGGATGACGTCTTCGCCCTGTGCAAGGAGCCACGCGAGCGCTACTTGTCCCGCCGTCGCATTGTGTGCCTTGCCAATGTCTTCCAGTTCTCCCGCCAGCTTCAAGACCCTGGGGAAGTTTTCCTTCGAGTACCTGCACATGCATCATACGAATTGGAGATCCATTTTCTCCTAAGCATGTTCTTGGACGGAACACATTGCCGTGAGACTCACTTAGGGACGGACCGTCTGAAATCTCCTTCCTCGAAATCATCAGGAGATTTCTATCGATATTATTCTCCAATCAGTTATTTCCAACATTACAAAAGGAAAAGGCTCCGATATCAGGAGGGGAAGCCAATATTGCGGCATCGTGGCAAAGTTTTATCGCACTCACATATCTGCCTGTCAACAAGCCCCGTCCGAGCGGCGAGTAGGCAATGATCTTGATGCCCAACTCTCTTGCGGTGTCGAGTACATCGTTCTTCTCGATCCCTAGCTCAAATGGCGAGTACTCGAGCTGGACTGCGGCGATTGGGTGGACGGCACTTGCACGACGTAGGGTATCGGCACTGCATTCCGAAAGACCGAGGTATCTGACCTTGCCTTGCCTGCGTGGTGTAAGGCTGAGAATGCCATGACTGTAAGATAGATAGTACGCACTCTACGAGCTTGGCCATGGCACCAACGGTCACCTGTGTGCAGGGATGAAGGAAAAGTCATATCAGCGGTTCGTGTCAACTGCGCTCTACTTGGTTGCTTACTTCGATAGGAATCTCAGGGTCAGGACTGTTTGTCCAAGTGTTAGACCTGAATTTTACCCTCACGAAGACACATCGAACGAGAAGGGAAGAATGAGACTTGCCGATGAAGATAGAAGAGATCTACATGGGTCACCCCCAAGCGCCGGAGAGACTGGCTGAACGACCGCTCCACGTTCTGGGGAGATCCATCTACGCCATTCTTCGTTGGTCTGTCGCGGACGATGCCACACTTGGTAGCGAGGAAGATCTGGTCACGTTTACCGGTTTGCTTAAACCTGAGCAACAAGAGTCATGTGGAACGCGGTTAGTTCCGAGAGCTGGGACAGATACGTCAACCATAGGGATGCACCCACCAATTTCCGATCAGTTCCTCGCTGTCACCATAGATATTGGCTGTGTCCCAGAACGTGCAACCGTTTTGGAAAGCGGCATCGAGGACCTGGAGATGATCGTGTCAATCGAGGTGAGTACCACAGCAGGCAGCGTCGACGTGTGTACAATGATCGTGATCGATACCAACCTTCAACCTCTCTTCGTCTGATTCAGTGCTCCCATAGAAAGAGGAGATACCCATGGCACCAAAGCCGATGGTAGAAACAAGAGCGCCGTCTTTACCGATCTTGCGAGTGGGATAAGCCATTGTATGTGTACGGGAAGAGATTCTTGTTCTTGTAGGGAGGATGACTCGCAGGACAACGATGGCTCAGCGCCATCGTTAAATACCCAAATACTCTGGCCGCCGCCGGATGAATGATGATGACGAGGAGGAGGTGCTTATGTGAGGCTTCATTACCAATAGACCTGCTGATTTGGCTTGCATTCCCGAATAGGAAATGTATGTTTCGCCAAACATCTCAAGCTCTGTCATGATCCTTTGTGGCCCTTCTGCTTCGAATCCTTGCTCACTCAGGGCTACGAACCGGCTATGCGCTTTCTCTCCAGTTTCGAGCTTGATGGAAGAAGTGTTAATGAGCCCGGACTCACCGGTCTGACACAAATCTCTGACAAGAGTTCGAGTTACAAATAACACTTATTCAGGGAGCGTCGCGTCAGTAGGACGAGTAGTCATCATGAGACGGTGCCGACGGGTAGCGTGGAATTAGTGCGTGATCTGGTCCTGCTGCATGTCTGTTGGTTTAAGATTTCCTGTATACCACTTATCCCCGTTTGGTCCAGGTGCCATAGATGGTGCCAACGTCGAACATAGCAATTCAGTACTGCTCAAGAGTATTCTCGGGTCTAAGATACCCTTCAGGATTGCAATA
This sequence comes from Pulveroboletus aff. viridisquamosus, assembly GCA_038088935.1. Taxonomy (NCBI): domain Eukaryota; kingdom Fungi; phylum Basidiomycota; class Agaricomycetes; order Boletales; family Boletaceae; genus Pulveroboletus; species Pulveroboletus aff. viridisquamosus. The sequence continues at coordinate 9,131 of JBBPJW010000625.1, forward strand.
TTAAACCGTTCATGGCGCATACTGTACACTACTGTAGGGCAGGGCATACTCTCCTGGTCTGTACTCAAGATACAATAGTATAAAAGGGGTGCAGGTCCAAGCTAGAGTTCTTCAGTCTTGTGTACTTGAACCTCTAAGGTTTTCACAAGTTTCTTGACTCAAAACCCTTCTTGCCTAGTTCTTCTAGCCTCTAGTTCAAAAATTAGACTTTAGCAGTAGTTTTAGCAGTAGCAGGAGCACATACCAAGAACATAGATATAGTTACTCAAGGTTTTTCAATGTAACAACTCTAAGCTAAGTTTTCTTTACTATTTACTATTTTTGACTGCTTTCTTTGATCTTATCTTATATTTTATCATGCCATGTGGTTAGGTCTAGCCTGGTCTAGTCTTTGCATCTTATATAGCATAGCCTTGTACCTTATTATAGCCTAGACTTTCTCTGATGTTATGATCTAGCCCTTTGATATCATATCTTACCTTTGTTTTGCTTTCTTTTACTAATTACTCTCTATCTGCCATTGGTTCCTATTTAGTTTCTCTTTGCTATATTTCCTTATTTAGCATTATTCTCTGTATACCAGCTATCTTATGTATTTCTCTTGGACTGGTCCATGCATACTTTATAGCAATATATAAAGGAACAAGGGCATAGACTAGTTATCCAGTCTAGAGCACTTTTTTACCTGATTATCTTGTGCCTCCTCTAGGCTACCATTCTTTTGTTCTCCCCAGTTTTGAGTACTTCTCAAGGTAGTTTCCTCTTGCTGTTGGTCTAAATTCATAACATCTTTCATACCAGTTCCTTGATTCATAAGGCCACTGCCTTACTCCTATCCTCTGCCCAATACTTCTCTATTTATTAGCATTGTATACTTACTGCATTAATGCCTGTAAGTGTTATGATTTTCTTCTAAATCTTTATTTTCCATTATTCTTTCAATACCCTTTATAGTATCCTAAACTCTATTGCAAATCCTATTGTAAATCTTACAAAGTGTGTTTTATTTTCTTATTTAATATTCCTAATGTGCTCTGTCAGCCTATTTATTATGCTTTATCAGATGACCCCTTTTCTTGCTAATCCTATATAAATTCTATTTTCCCTTTTAGGCCAACAATGGCTGAATCTGTAGTATAAAGTAGTGCACTTTGTCTCTTGTCTCCTCATACTACTTCTCTCTTTTCATACCCCATATCTGCATATTTAGAGTTTTCAATATTACCAGCAGTTGTTATGTTAGACCTGAATAGAGACTAGCATAGACCTAGATGGTGAATACTAAAGACAAAGCTCAATAGTGGTTAGCTTCAGACTACAGCTAATGCAAATGTGGAATAGCATTATAATCTCTCTAGAATGTTGGAGGTTGAGCAAGGATACTGGAACTTGCTAAACTATAGTATTCCTCTCTTGCTACATACATGCAAACAAAGATGATAAACTAAGTACACTACTATATAGAATAGAGAACAAGATTCATAGTCAGCTAACTAAGTACAAGAGGATTCTGAGACATTGAAATAACTGTTAGTGTAAAACATCAGTGACCTGTCAGAATAAAACAGTGACAGGTGTCAAGCAAGGTTTAAGAACTGAAAAAGTCTGAAGGTTTCTAAAGTAACAAGAAAGCATGTGAGATGCATGAAGACAGAAGCTAAGATCAAGAAAGCAAAGAGAAAGGGGTAATCATAACATTACCCTCCAGGTATGTCTGAAAAGCCATTCAGGCAATTAGTTAAAGGCAGCAGGGGATCTGATGATGTTGGCCCAGCCAATATTGTTAATGACATTGTTGTTATTGTTGGAGTAATATGAAGGTGAAGGGAGTAGATAAGGCATGTAAGTAAACCATGTGGTGTGGCAGAGATGATGGGTAAAATGGATGGACTGTGGAAATAAGGAGGATAAGAAAGCAGGGTTAAAGCAGCAAAGTAGGCAGTTAGTCTGATTATGGCCTGGTTGCCATCTGAGACAAGTGAAACATTAATAGTATGGGCAATTGACCTGTTGATGGCTAAGAGCATGGCAATGAAAACAGCCATCATGAAACTAAGGGTAACTTGAGGAAAGAGAGGCACAGCTTAAGTATCCAGTCCACCAGTGTTTCATTCAAAGTAGCACAGAGAGTTCTGTGGGATCTAAAGAGAAGAATGCAAATGGCATAGGAGGTTTAGTGGAAGGGAGCTGTGCAGCAGTGGCTAAGGATTCATGTTTAAATTAGTCTAGATTAATAAGAAACTCTTCAAATTCCAACTAATAAGCAAGATCATTGAGAATTAATAAGTACTGGCAATGAATAAGGTTAAGGCCAGTACAAACAGTGTCAATGTTGATATCAGAAGGATGACAAAAAAGAGGAGTCAGGAGCACAATGTGCTCAATGAGATAAAAGAGCTAATAAAGGGCCCAGAGAAGAGAGTTCATATCAAGATGAGAGCTAATAGACATAGCAAGGTAAGAATTAAAGATAAAATAGTAAGCTGGATAAACATATGTATTATTCTTGTCTCTAGAGTGAAAAGCAGAGATAGCAGCAGGGAGATTTATAACAATAATGTGGCAAGAAAATGATGGCAGAGAAATAGAAAGCAGGGTAGGGCTATGAGAAGGTGAAAGGACTGGTGGAGGAGTTATAACCACTGTTGGAATAGTGGGGGATAAAGGAGAATCTGTGAAGGTATTGCAGGAGCAAAAGAAATAACTGTAGTTAGAAAAAGACATAGCTAAGAACAAGGTTTCAATGGGTAAGAGTAAGGATGTTTGATGGTAATTGAAGACAAAGAGGTGGATACTGGGGAGCAAATTAAGTGGAGTTTTTTATATGCAGCAAGAAGATCAGAGAAGTGTTTCAAGTTTGACTCCAGTTCCCAGGAGTTATTTTCAGTAGAGTAATCTTTTTATCAAACTAGAAAAAAGAGGAAGTTAAGTGAACCATGATGCTTTAATATCTGCTTGATTTCATATTTCTCCAGTCTATCTACAAGATTGAAAGGCAGTGTAGGGAAGTTTTTGCTGTGAATGTTATTTTCCCAGTAATAGAACAAGAGTAAGACATGGAAAATTGGGTGAGTTTTCCAGAAGGTGGGAAGTTGAAGATAGTAGGTAACTGGAAAGAGGACTTTGGTGATGGTAAAGGATCCTTTTCATTTGGCAGCAAATTTTGGAGAAGTCACAAAGTATTTCAGATGTCTGGCTTTAAGCCAGACTTTTATTCCCTTAGTGAAGGGAACAAAGTAAGAGCAAATGCAAGAGGCCATGGTTTGGCAGGCAAGGTCATGGGCTTTAATGGCTTTATTATGGGTGGCAGTGAAGTTTTTAAGATAGTTAGTGATAGCTGGCATCATAGTTTTAGAGATAAGTGAAGGGAGGGCATGTGGTTTATACCCCATTGAAGCAGAAGGCTACCTGCTACTCCTTGATAACTTGAGTCGACCTTGGTGGATGCTCCTGATCTGTCCTTGATAACTGCTAGGGCTTTTGGTCTAGTGGCCCCGAACTAGGCAATAGAGAAAGGAAGTGAGACCACTACTCTTGTATAAACCAAAGGCCAGCAGATCTAAGAGTTCAGTCTGTATAACCAGCCAAGAGGTCAAGAGAGCAAGACTGGGGAATTCCAGCTTGCACCTCCTGCCTTATATATTGTCAAGGTCTGTGCACAGACCATGTACAGAAAGGTCTACCCTAAAGAGTGCTATCTGTGGACACCAATGGCTAAAGTAGCTCTTGCCTCTAATAAATATATGAAAGGGAGAACATGGGGCGACAATGAGGAGTGAGGCAGTGGCCTCATGGATCAAGGGTAAGGAATGGAAGAGAAACCACACCATGAGGATGTGGGAGAATGGAAGACAGCACAGGTAGAGATCTTATGATTGCAGCATGGCTGCCTAGAGGCTGAGAAGATCCCATCTGGATCTCTGCCACAGATCAGATATCATTGGAAGGATCTGGATCTCATCTGAGATCTGCCACATCATGTGACCAATACCTTATGCAAGAGAATACTCTGAATAAAGGACTTAGCCTTAGCCTAGGGTTTGCCTTATTAGGCAACTCGTTCGCACGGTCATGTGCAACTGATCACATGACCAGCGCATCTTGTGCTCTACAGTTCCCATGGTCACATGAGACCGTCATATTAGGCTTGAGCCATAATGCCCATTATGAAGTAGAATGAGGATTTGCTAATGATAGAGTGAGGGTGGTAATTATGTGTAAATTCTGCATGGAAAATCATTTCTGCCCATTTGAAGAGATCTGCATTACAGAAGATTCAAAGGTAAGTTTTGATTTCCTGGTTAATATATTCAGTTTTCCCATTGGTCTGAGAATGGTATGTGGTAGACAAGAATAAATTATAGTTAAGGAGTTTATCAAGCTCCTTTGCAAAGGCTAAGGCAAACTAAGTGCCTTGATCTGAAATAATTTTATTATAAAGTTTAAAGCAAAAAATATACCTTCTGCTAAAAGAGAGTCACAATTTCTTTAGCAGTTGCAGTTTTCTTGGTGGGGCATAGAATTACCCCCTTAGTAAGCCCATGATCAACCACAACCAAGAGGAAATCAAATCTGTTGAAGATGGAGGGGTTGGTAATTAGATTGCAGGAGATCTGTTGAAAGGGGCAAGAGGCAGAGAATGGAATGGGAGACAAGGCAGGGATAAAGGGGTGGGTATTGACCTTATTCTGCTAACAAATGGCACAGCTGTTAATATATTTGTGAACATAAGTGGCAAGACTGGGCCACCAGAATTTATTGGCAACAAGTTGGCAAGTTTTCAAGTAGTCAGGGTAGTCAGTGGTGTGGTGGTCATGGCAGCAGGAAAGAATGGCATGGTGAAGGGATTTATCAGCAGGAATAAAGATATGGTTCCAGTAAGTGAGAAGGTTATGAAATTGCCAATCTGCAAAACAAGAGCAAAGACCTGGGTGAATTGGGAATTCCTCTTATTTCTGGAGGAGAAAGAGGTGGAGGAGATTGGTGCATTGATGATTGTGGATATGGGTGATCAAGGTAGTATCAATAATGTGACAGAAGAGATGTTCTGGGAGAATAGTGACTGCTTGATTATCATTAGTGGAATCAGGGCAAAGGTCAGAATAGTGAGAGAGAGCATCAAACCCAACAAGGGTAGATCCAGTAACATAATGAAGCTGGATGTTGTAGTCAGAGATATTGAGGAGCCATTGTGCTTAGCAACAGTTGAGTTTCTAAGGGGAGTGGAAGTAGGTAAGGTTCTTGTAATTAGTAAAGACAAGAACCAATGAGGAAGAATCAAGGAGATATTGGCACCAGGCCTTAAGGGCATGGATAACTGCAAGAAGGTTGCACTCATAAATATCATAATTCTATTTAGCAGAGTTAAAAGTCTGTAAGAGATAAGAACAGGGGTACCAGTTTCTATTTGCATTGGCTTAAAGGAAAATGTCTCCAGAAGCATAGGCTGAGGCATTGGTGGCAATGACAAAGGGGTGAGAAAGGTTGGGGAGTTGAAGAACAGGCTGCAAAAGAAAAAGGGCTTTTAGAGAATTGAAGGATTCCTAAGAAGCAAAAGACCAGGACTAAGGAGAGAATTTCTTAATTAAGTTAAAGAGAGGGTAGGTAATGGTGGAGTAGCTGGGGATAAAGTAACAGTAAAAGTTGGCAAAACCAAGAAAGAAACAAATGTTCTTGACTTTCTAAAGAGTTAACCAAGAGGCAATTTCATTGAGCTTGATGGGATCCATAGTGAGTTCTCCAGGGTAAACAATCATACCCAGGTATTTGACTGAGATCAAATTGAAGGTGAATTTCTTCAGTTTAAGGTGGAGATCAAGTCCTGCCATCTGTTTGAGGACACAGGAGATATAAATGTGGTGGGTGTTAAGGTTAGAGGAGGAGATAAGAAGATTGTCCATATAAATAACAAGCCATTCTTTGTTGATCATGTCTTTGAATGAGTTATTCATGAAGTGCTGAAATATAGCAGGTGAGTTATTTAAACCAAAAAACACCACCATTGATTCAAAGAGTTCTTTGTGGATAATAAAGGCAGTCTTCCATTTATGGCCATCTATAATACATATGTTATTATATTCCTAGCATATATCAAACTTGGTAAAGAGCTTTGTATCATGCAGTTTATTGATGAGATCAGAGATAAGATGAAAAGGTTATGTGTTATGGATGGTATGTTTATTGAGGTATCTGTAATCCTGGCAGGGGTGAAGACAGCCATCCTTTTTCTTGACAAAGAAATAAAATAAGGCTTAAAGAGAATTTAAAGGGTGGAACTTTCCAGCACAAAGATTTTCTTCAAGAAAGTTCTTAGTTGCCTGGCATTCTGGAAGAGATAGGAGATAGATCTTGCCAATCTTTAGTACAAAGGTTTTTTTTAGATTGATCTTATGGTCACAGAGTCTGTTGAAGGAAAAATGGAGTTTTCAGGGTATCAGAGAAAATCAAGGCAAAGTTGGAGTATTCTTGGGGTAGAGTTACTATAGATTTGGCCTTCTTGGCCTTGATGGCAAGCTTAGTAGATATCATGAGCCTAGCTATAGTAGAACTAGGGAGGAATGCTGAACAGGCATTAACTACTTGATTGGAGTGGTACTTGAAGAGTTGACATTTGACAAGTTAGTTAGAATCAGAATAGGCCAGATATCAGATAAAGTGCTTATTATCTGGGATAGTGATCTCTTGTGGGCAAAGTTGTTCTAGGAAGGGATTTGTGGAGAAAGATCTATAGAGATATCTGAAGATGTCAGAAGTAAAGGGAATAGTCAATAAGTTGGCAGACCAATTGATGGAGAGGTTTGTGATTTGAGGCCATAGAAGGCTAAGGATAAAATTCCCTAAATCACATGCCATAACATGGCATGAGACATGATAGGAGACATTATTGATTTTAAAGAAGATGTTACAAGTGTGGGTAATCTTTCCATTTTTGCTAAATGAGAAATCAATGTTTTAAACAATAAGAGGAAAGAATAGTCAAGAGATTGGAAATTTGTAATGGGAGACAAACTTCCAGTTAATGCAATTAATCTGAGCTCTACTGTCAACTAGAGTGAAAACTTCTATGACTTTGGTTGTGCAGAAAACAGGGGAAACTTGGATTGGAATTCACATAGCTCTTCTAGATGACAATACAAGTACAGAAGCACAAGAGAGAAATAGAGTACCTTGCATAGAAAAGGTACTCCGCTTTAAAAATCCAGCCCAATTTGTTCCACATTGGTTTCTTTATTACTAATATCCTTGATTTTCATTATCATTTCTTCAGCAGTAACCTTTTTGATTCTGGAAAAGAATTAAAGGGGAGTTGGGACTTTCCAGGGTGATGTGAACATCAGGCAGTTGGCCATAAGATATCCAGCCTTTTAACAGTGGAAGCAGAAATTGTTGTAAAATCAGTGCTCTCTTTCTTGTGAAAAAAACTTCCCAACATGGGTGAAGTCAACATCTATGGTGTTAGAATCCTTGTTAGAGTGCAAGGTTATTAAGGGGGTCAAAGAGAAAGATCAGGCAAAGGCCTTTGGATTATGTCATTGTTATTCTGTGAATTTGGAGTGTTTAGCTGCTTCATAGATATATGCAGCTTTAAAATATCAAGTTTTAATGTCAGAGGAAACCTTGTTAAGGGATTGGATATATCTGAATAACCAGGAAAAGAGACCAGTTTTATAGTAACCAATCAATACAAAGTTATTGTTGATCTTGAAGAAAACTGCATGGTTCTGGAATTTGGCTATGTACTCAGCCAGAGAGGGTCCCCATTTACCTTTCTTGTTTTGGGGCATCTGGGTGGTTGCCAATCAGTGAATGGCATTTGCTACAGTGTCATGGGCTTTAAAAGAAACAAGAAACTCTTTGTGAAAAGTTGCAAAGATCCCCATAGCTACAGTGGTGCTGGCAATATATTTGTGGTGGAACATGGTTGCCCAGGAGAGGGCAGGTCCCTTAGTTATATATGAGAGAGCAAAATTGATTTACTTATCATTAGAATTATAGATGGTCTGATTGATGAACAGATAAAACTGAACAGTCTCAAGCCAGATTTTTACCTTAGAGCAGTTGCCATCAAAGTGGTTAGAGGTACCAAGGTAAATCTCAGTGGGTTTTATGGTAGAGGTGAACATTGTGGGGGAAGGGAGAAAATTTGGTGAGGCTAGAATAGATAAGAGGGGTATGGGATTGTGAGGAATCTGCAAAAAAGAGGAAAATTCATAAGCTAGGGATAAATCTTGTTCATGATCTTCTAAGAACAGATTTACAGGTTCCTGGAGGGTTTCTTCAGTCAAGGACAAAGGTTTTTCAGCCTCTAAAGAGATACAAGGTTATCTGGGGGTTGGAAGTGATATTCTCCTCAGAGAAAGTCAAAATAAAGTGAACTTGGGTGAGATGGTGGGCAACCTGCAGCAAAGGCAGTTGCAAAAACAATATGCTGTTTCTTTTGTTACATTAGGCCCAGATAGGGACTAGCATAAATCTAGATGGTTAAGACTAAAGATAAAGCTCAACAGTAATCAGCTGCAGGCTATAGCTGGTGCAAATGTGAAATGATACCATAATTTCTCTAGAATGTTATGAAATACATGGGCAATGCATTGAACTAAAGTTGGGCTGCTGGCTACTACTACCCTAGAGGGCACTTCAATAACTAGAATTGACTTTAACTAGGTCAACTAGAACTAGACAAGAGGAAAAATAGGAATTAAGTAACTTGTATAAAGTGATAAAGCTCAAGTGCACAAGACTGGAAAAATCCAGGCTATGAACTGAGCCTTTACATACTGTACAGAATGGTGTATAGACCATATAAGTCTGGCCTACTCTAAACTACTGCTCAGTTAGCTATTGACTAAGTAAGGCATATACTAACCATAAAGCATAACACTATAGTCTAGATCATGACTATGTGAAGATGTGAAAGTGTGAAAAGGTGAAAAGATAAGGATTCTTAGGGTCACTGTTACACTAGGCCCAGGTAGGGACTGGTGTAGACCTTGCTATAAGGGAAGAGGATGAAGTGACCCCAGGGTAAGCTTCAAGATGAGTGAAAGGCAACAAATGAAGTATTGTGCCTTAGTGATACCAGGTACACTCCCAGGGGTGTGCTGAGATCAGATGCTGATGATTCTCTGGTTAGGTACCAGGACACAAACAATAGATTTCAAGTACATAAGTACAAAAACAAGTGGAGATGCAAGGACTGTGAGGTAATCGCAAGGTAGAAGTAGCATAAGAGAGAGAGGACAAGAAGTACACTACTTTATAGTACAGTTAGTAGAGTTGAAGTGGAGATGGAATGAGTAATCAGGTTGACAAATGATGAGTAAAGTATCCATATGGAAATGGGAGGAAAGAGATGGAACAATTATGAGTCAGCTGATGAGAGATAGAAGGCCCAGGCAAAGGGCATAACAAGAGAGTGGTCTAGGCAAGGCTAGAGTGCAAGAAGAGTGGAATCTACAGAGACAAGTGAAAAAGAGAGCATCTAAGGTGTGAGAAGAGCTGAAGTTAAGACAGAAGAAAGAGGAAAAGAAGAAAAGAAAGAGGAAATGTAACAGTCACATGATATGACATGTAAAGAGTAAAAGAAAAGTGAAAAGATAATAAAAATAAAAAAACATTATAACATGTTGGAGATCAAGCAAGAATGCTGGAACTCGCTAAACTATAGTATTCCTCTCTTGCTGCATATGTGTGAACAAAGAGGATAGATTCAAAGAGACAGGGCCAGATAATGAGATTCTTAGATAATGTTCTAGATAAAAACAGCATAAGAAAAAGGAATACTAAGTATATTGCTTTATAGTACAGGGAACAAGGTTTACAGTTAGCTAACTAAGTGCAAGAGGATTCCAAGACATTGGAATAACTGTCAGTGTGAAATATCAGTTGTTACAACTCTAATTTCAAAGGCTAAACCTAGATGCTAAAAGAAAAGGAGGAACACAAAGGAAAACTCAAGAGAAGACTCTGAAGAGGAGCAACCAAGGAGAAATCAATAAAAGGGGACTCATAAGGGACTTGTGCTCATGCAACTAAAAATCTAGCTTGAAAGAGCTGGAATTTAAAGAAGTGCAAACTGCAAAGTATGAAGTAATTAAGTCTGGAGAGACTTGACCACTTATACCTGCCCCTTATATATGGCCCAGGGTAGTGCACAGAACAAGTACACTAAGCCTATCCTGGACTACTTCTACTAATGGACACCACTAGTAGTAAGTATTATGGGTGACTACCCATATCCTTCTTCTCAAGCACCTTGGTGAGTGCCTTTCTTGCTACTGCTAGAGCTTTTATGCTAGTGGCCCCAAACTAGGCAAAAGGGAAAGTCAGAGCCGAACAACCCTAGAGAGCTCAGGGGGATCCCACAAGAGGACAGCTGGGAGATTATAGAGATCTCTTGTATAATCTCCTAAGAGACAAGAGAGTAAGACTGAGGAGACCTTAGCTTACCACTTCCTGCCTTTATACCATTGAAGTCTGTGCACAGACCAAGTATAGGGAGCCTACCCTAAGTCTAGCTATCTATGTTAACCAATAGCCTAAGTAGCTCTGCCTCTGCTATAGATACCGTAGCATGCATGGATCATATATGATGGATGAGGCAAGGGCCTCGTGGATGCAGGATGGAGAAGAGGAATCACACCATGAGAATGTGGGAGAATGGAAGGGAAGCACTGCCCTGATCTATTGCAAACCAATGCAATGACCACTTTCACTCTCACATGATCGTGGGAATCCCATCCCTTATCAGGCTAAACCCTATGCTAGGACTTAGTATTCCTTTACGAGTATTCTCTAAGGTTAGTGGTCATGTGATCCATCTATGGATCTCCCCAGAATCTTCCCTGGATCTCCCCAATCTCGGATCTGACCATCTCCATGGATCTGATGGATCTGCGAGGTGATCTCATCTGTGGATTGAGATCCCTGTCCTCATTGTGACCATGATCCTTCTTTTCCATTCTGTTATGGCTTCAGCCTAACACGACGGTCGCATGTGACCGTGGGAACTGTAGAGCATGAGATGCGCTGGTCACATGATCAGTTGCACGTGATCGTGTGAACGAGTTGCCTGATAAGGCAAACCCTAGGCTAAGGCTAAGTCCTTATATCAGAGTATTCCCCTTGCACAAAGGTATTGGTCACATGATGTGGTAGATCTCAGATGAGATCCAGATCTTCCGATGACATCTGATCTTACGATCTCGATTAGGATCTGATCTGTGGCAGAGATCCAGATTGGATCTCCTTGGCCACCAGGCAGCCTTGCCATCTTCATTGATCTATTTCTGTGCGCTTCCATTCTCCCACATCCTCATGGTGTGGTTCCTCTTCCATTACAATCCCTTGATCCATGAGGCCATTGCCTCACTCCTTATTCCTGCTCCATGATCCCCTTTCATCTATCTATTTAGAGGTAGGAGCTACTAGTGCTATTGGTGACCATAGATAGCATACTTTAGGGTAGACCTCCTGTACATGGTCTGTGCACGGCCATTGACAATATATAAGGAAGGGGGTGCAAGCTGAGGTCTCCTCAGTCTTGCTCTCTTGACCTCTCAGCTGGTTATATAGTCTGAACACTTCAGCACTGCTGGCTATGGGTTTATACAAGAGTAGTGGTCTCATCTTCCTTCATTGCCTAGTTCGAGGCCACTAGAACAAAAGCCTCAGCAGTCATCGAGAATAGTTAAGGAGCGTCCACCAAGGACTTTGGAGTATTAGCAAGTAATGGGAAGAACCCGTTTCACATTCTGCCACATCTTATGAGAGACCCTTGCCTCATTCCTTAATCTCTGATCCATGCACTTCCCTTATGGCCTACATGAGTATGCCTGTATTGCCATTGGCTAGCTTACTATACATCCTTAGGGTAGGCACATAGATACATGGTCCGTGCACTCCTTAGAGTAGTATATAAAGGCTGGGCACTTGGTGGTAAAGTCCTTAGACTTTATTACTTCATCCTCTCAGGCATATTAGGCTTAGTAAAGCTCTTCTCAGGAAACCAGGCCCTTCAAGGCATAGGATCTAGGAAGTTCGAGCATGTGTCTCATCCGAGTCCTCCTCATCATCACTCATTAAAGCATTCCTCAGTTGCTCCTTGTCTGAGCCACCATTTAGGTTCTCTCCAGTGTTTCTCCTCCTCCAATCCATAGTCTAGGTGTAGCCTCTGGTTTCCAGAGTCATAACATGATCTATGAGAATGGCATGGCCACCTTGAGGCTGAGAAGATCCAATCTGGATCTCTGCCACAGATCAGATCCTAATCTCTGTTAAAGATATCATCAGATAGATCTAAGATCTCATCTGAGATCCAGCCACAGTCATGTGATCTCACAAGTGCCAGGGAATACTCATATAAGGACTACTGATCTTAGTCTAGGGCTTAACCTTATAAGGCTGCTCCTTCACATGATCATGTGCTCTTGGTCACATGACCCACATCACATGCTACTGGAGAACTCTCATGATCACGTGTGACCATGTGTTAGGCTGGAGCCATAATAGTAAGAGCATACTATTAAATAAGAAAGAAGCAAGCATAAAGTGGAAATAAAAAGTAAGGCAGTGGCCTCATGTATCAAGGGAAAGGAATAGAAGATAAGTTAGGAACTTGTAATGGAAGACCAGGATCTTACATAAGGATGGAGATCTCTGCCACAGATGAGATGAGATTATAGATGCAGATTCACAGATTTGTCAGATCCAAGGAGATAGCATCAAAGATCTAGATAGAAAAGATCTATGGGCAGATCCTGGGAAGATCCCAGATTCTGAGTCATGTGACCACTGACCATGAAGATACTCATAATAAGTCAGACCATAAGCTAGAGTTATCTGAAGAGAAATATAACTCTCATAATTATATAAAGTAAAAGTGTAGGTTTACATAGATATGTAACATTAGTGACCCAGGCCAGACATAACAATAGATAGTACTATATAGCCTATACTTGGTCTATGCACATTGTCTGCTAATATATAAGGAGTAGAAAGAGACTTGGGGCAACTCAGTTTTGATTACCTTGTTCTTAAGTGCATTAGCCTCTATATAGTGTAACTAAAAATTCTTTGTTTTCTTGTCTTGACTTATCCCTTCTCTTTGCCTAGTTTGGGGCCACTAGTCTCTAAAAGTCCTCTTGTCATTGTTATCATATATTGGTCACATACCAGACATTTGATTTAAATGCACAAAAAGACCAGTGCATAACATTTATTACCTAGTATATCTTAGGTCTTATCTTATTCCCTCCAAACTATTCTACCACAACTCCATACTTCACTCTGCTCTTATTTCCTGTTTCTATTCCTTGTTTCTCTTTGTTTCTTCCTGCCATCTTTTAGTTTCAGTCTAATATAACTTAATGTTATTATCTTTGACATCTTCACTTATCTTCAAAATACATTGATATCTGACCTCACTTCTGAGATAGCTCTAGTCTCATCTCCTTTCCCCTCTTAGATAATTTACTACTTCATGTTACAATTAATCTTCTTTTTCTTTCTCCTTTTGTCCTAGTCTCTAACCTTTATATGTCCCTAATGCTTTCTTGTTGTATTCTGGAATATTCAGACTTATTTGTTTCAGAACATTCCTTTAGTCAGCAGCTATTACTTATAGTCTACTTTCTTTATATTTCATTTGCTTTCATATGAATTACTTACTCAGCCATAGTTATTTACTCTGACTTATTCAACTGAATCTAAACCTTGCTTCTCTTAATATAAGTAGTATACTTCATCTTCTTTGTTTTCTATGCTACTTCTGCCTTAAATTACCTTATTTTCTTCTAAATGTTCTGAGACACCTGTTCACTTTTCCCAGAAAGCTCCCTACTTGCAATCTTTATTGGCAAGTGAAATGGCAGTTAACTGTTCTGTCCTCATATTTCAATACTGAACTAATGAGTGCAAACTGAGCAGTGGTTTTATACTAGTACCACTAAGAACTAGGCAAGAGGATAAAAGAAAAAGAGTCAAGTGCCTTGTATAAAGCTAAAAGCTCAAGTGTGCAAGACTAGGAAGTTCTAGCTTGTGCCAGCCCTTTATATATGCTATATAGGTGCACATAGACCATATAACTAGAGTCTGCCATAAACTATACTACAGTAAGCTGTCCAATGACATTAAGAGAGCAAGTACCTTAGTAGTATCTCATGGTAACTGTCAGGCAATGATGTCATGGTTTAGATGAATCTAGACTGTGATATGTGAAGGTGTGAAGGTGCAAAAGAGTGAAAGAGTGAAATGGTAAGGGTTACCATGGTCATGTGATGTGACATGTGAAGAGTCAAAGTGAAAAAAACAAAGTGGGTAAAAATAAAGAAAAGTGATAAATGAATTATAATAGCAAGCATTACTTAGTTCTTAATGAGTCCAATGTTCTTGTTTTATTCCCAACCTTTACTAAGGGATACACAGTGCCATTTCATATTTGCACCATTACCTTAGCCCTGGCCTTAAGATCTATGTTAGTTCCTACTTAGGTCTAGTATAATATAGGGAATAAAGATTAAAGAAGTGGTAACATGACATAAACTTGTAAGGGTAAAAGTATCCAGAGTTGTGTTATAACACACTTTTCCTTTTCTTGATCATGTGATCTTATTTTATCTTTTCCACATGGTTATCTAATCATTTATCTTACTAGGGCACATGACAGGTCACAAGACCTAGGACATAGGGGTTAGCCTCATATCTAAAATCCTGCACACTTCTTTTCATTTCCATTATCTTCTCTTTCATTTTATTACTTCCCTTCCATTTCAGAAGCTAGGACACTTGATGGTTCCCATGAATGATTTTCTTTCTTTTGATTCCCATGCCACATGTATGGGAAAGTTCCCATCAGGAACTTGGTCCATGTGCACTACTATAGCATATATAAACTGTAGCTATATTGCTCCTTGCTTTTCAGCTTTGAGTACTTGTATCAATACTCATGTTAACTCATAGCTATTCTTTATCAAACATCTCTTTCTGAGCATTTGGCACCATGATCTCACTGGTGCATAACAAGTTGTTCTGGAAAGAGTAAAGTAGCCTTAACAGTAAATGGAATATAACAGATGTTTAACTTCTGCTAAAAAAAAAATACCATTCTTTCTATACTGGATGTAGATTTATTTGCATGCTTTATTTCCTCTGCCACTGATATTAATACCTCTATCATATCCAGGCTTTATTCCAAAGAGTATTCTGAGCTTTAAAAGCTTACTGGAGACTATTTATTGAAACGGATGACTATCCGTTGTCTCGATACTCGAACCTCTCCTTGGTGGACGCTCCTTCCTAGAACTCTTGTGTAGCTTTTGTGCTAGTTGCTACAAACTAGGCGACCTTGGTGAGATCCCGGGCTCTTGTATAAACCGGTCGCCAGACAGTAAGCGAGAGCTTCAAGTGGATTCCCGATCTTGGGAACGGACGAGAGATCACTACTGTAGATCCAGCTAAATGGTCAAGAGAGCAAGACTGGGGAAACCCCAGCTCGCACCCCCTGCCTTATATATTGTCAGTGCTAGTGCACGGACCAAGTACAGGGAGTCTACCCTAAAGATGCTATCTATGTTAACCAATAGCGTAAGGGGCTCGACTACTAAGCATATTAAATAGGAATGGAGAATGCATGGATCGGAGATGAGGAATGAGGCAGTGGCCTCGCGGATAAGGGAAGGGGAATGGAAGAGAAGCACAGCCCTGAGTGGTGCGGCTACCTGGTGGCCGAGGAGATCCCATCTGGATCTCTGCCACA
>JBBPJW010000626.1:0-24851 GCA_038088935.1 Pulveroboletus aff. viridisquamosus
GGATCTCATCTGAGATCTGCCACATCATGTGACCAATACCTTTGTGCAAGGGAATACTCTGAAATAAAGGACTTAGCCTTAGCCTAGGGTTTGCCTTATCAGGCAACTCGTTCGCACGATCACGTGCCACTGATCACATGACCAGCGCATCTCGTGCTCTACAGTTCCCACGGTCACGTGAGACCGTCGTGTTAGGCTTGAGCCGTAACATTAAGCAGTTTTAAAATAGAGGTGGAATGCAGGAAAACACTAACCACACAGGAACTGAAACAGCAACTGCTGTTCTATCCTCAAGTCTTGATACTGGAACCAGTGAACACCTTTACTCAATAGCTGAGGTTTGAACTAGACCTTAGAGAACTAGTTAAGAGTATAGAGAATGAGTTAAGTTTCTTGTATAAAGTCCAAGAGCTCAAGTGCACAAGACTGGGGAAATCCAGCTTGAGCCAGCCCTTTATATATGATACAAAGATGCACACAGATCAGGTAATTAGGGTCTGCCCTAAAGTATGCTATAGTAAGCAGGGCAATGGCAGTAAAGGAGTAAGTACCTTAGCAGTACCTCATGGTATCTGCCAGGAATAATGTTATGGCCTGGAATGTTCTGGAATTGTGATAATGTGAAGATGTGAAATGTGAAAGGGTGAAGATGTGAAAGAGTGAAAAGTTCCCAGGGTCATGTGACAAAAAATAAAAATGATTATAATAGAGACTAGGGCAAGAATAAAAGGAATATAACTTAAAAAGGGCTCAAAGATCAAGGGAACTGTTACACTGCAAGACTTTGAGTAACTATACCTATAGCCTTGATATATGCTCCTGCAACTGCTAGGGGTGCTGCTGAAGCCTAACCTTTGAACTAGAGGCTAGAAGAACTAGGCAAAAAGAATTTGGATCAAGAAACTTGTAAAAACCTTAAAGATTCAAGTGCACAAGACTGGAAAACTCCAGCTTGAACTTGTACCCCTTTTATACTATTGCATCTTGAGCATAGACCAGGAGAGTGTGCCCTGCCCTATAGTAGTATACAGTAAGCTGCCCAATGGCAGAAAAAGAGTGAAAGTTTAGAAATATATGAGGAAAACAAATGGTATGAGATCATAGGCTAGATTAGCCTAGATCTAGTGAAATATGAAATTGTGAAGATGTGACATGGTGACATGGTGAAGGGGTAACATGGACATATGATGTAACAATGTGAAGAGTTGAAGGAAAAATATATATTATAACAGAAACTGACCATAAGAAGTTAGAAAAGACTTGGCACTGGCCCAGCCACTATATTAAACCCAGGCATTGCACAGCTTTGATCATGCAATGCATTTAAGATATAATACATGTATTAGTAGTAATGTAAAAAAAGAAATATATGAAAAAAATGCTATATAGAAAGAAAGATTATAATATTGGCACATGCAGATTTCATGATCAATTTTGCTATGTAGAAACATACTGGTAATATTGTCTTGTCCCTAGTGCTATCCATGTGTGACTGCATAATGTAGAATGGTACAGAGTAAGTTAAGTCTGTTATATACTGGCACTACTTAGCTAGGAACTATTTGTTATTTTTATCCTAAGCTAAGTTCTCTTTACTATTTACTATCTTTGACCACTTTCTTTGATCTTATCTTATCTTATCTTATCTCACCTTATATCTTATCATGCCATAAGGTTAGATCTAGCCTGGTCTAGCCTTTGTATCTCATATAGCATAGCCTTTTATCTCATTGTAGCCTAGACTTTCTCTAATGTCATGGCCTAGTCCTCTAATGTCATATCTTACCTTTGCCTTGCTTTCTTTTACTAATTGTTATGGCTCCAGCCTAACACGTGGTCACATGTGATCGTGAGAGTTCTCCAGTAGCATGTGATGTGGGTCATGTGACCAAAAGCACGTAATCGTGCGAAGGAGCAGCCTTATAAGGTCAAGCCCTAGGCTAAGGTTAGTAGTTCTCTTATGAGTATTCCCCGGCACTTGCAAAGTCACATGACTGTGGCTGGATCTCAGATGAGATCTTAGATCTATCCAATGATATCTCTAATGGAGATTAGGATCTGATCTGTGGCAGAGATCCAGATTGAATCTTCTCGGCCTTCAGGTGGCCATGCCTCTTTCATAGATCAGGGCAGTGCTTCCCTTCCATTCTCCCACATCCTCATGGTGTGGTTCCTCCTCTTCATCCCTTATCTGTGAGGCCCTTACCTCACCCATCATACATGATCCATGCCCCTTCTCTATCTATTACAAGAGCTGAGCTACTTAGGCTATTGGTGTCCATAGATAGCTAGCATTAGGGTAGGCTCCCTGTACTTGGTCTGTGTGAGGGACCCAGCAATATATAAGGTAGGGAGTGGTAAGCTGAGGTCTTCTCAGTCTTACTCTCTTGTCTCTTAGGAGATTATACAAGGGATCTCTATGATCTCCCGGCCATTCCTCTTAAGGGATCCCCCTGAGCTCTCTAGGATTAGGCTCTGACTTTCTCTTTAGCCTAGTTTGGGGCCACTAGCTTAAAAGCCCTAGCAGTAGCAAGGAAGGCACTTACCAAGGTGTCAGTGAAGTATCAAGGATATGGGTAGTTACCCATAACACTAATTACTCTCTATTTGCCATTGATTTCTATTTAGTTTCCCTTTGTCCTATTTCCTTATTTAGCATTGTTCTCTGTATACTAGCTACCTCATGTATTCCTCATGGCCTGGTCCATATACACTTTGTAGCAATATATAAAGGTGCAAGGATATAGACTGGTTTCCCAGTCTAGAGCACTTGTTTACTTGTTTACCTTGTTTCCTAGTGCCTTTTCTAGGCTGCCATTCTTTTGTCTCCCTAGTTTTAGGCACCCCCCAAGGTGGTTTCCTCTTGCTGTTGGTCTAGATCTATAACAAAGTCAAACAGTTGGGGAAAAGATATTGCTGTAATTGAGGTTGAGGATTTAAGATTATCCCTAGATGACAAGATATACTCTTGTGCCTCAGACCTGGTCTCCGACCGTGAGAACTCTTGAACGGCCCTCGTCTGGCCACGCTCGTCTCGCGGACCAATGACGGTTTATCCACCAAGATTGCCTACCCCAGCAGTGTCAAACCCTGTTGTCCAGCGTCTTCCTTAATCCTTCTGTTCTGCACCTCTTCCCTCAGCCAGGAAAGTTCTCGAACTTGCTCTTGCCTCCAGATCCCTGGAATTGATGGTACCAGTGCAATACATAACTGCGAATTGCCGTAGGATATAAGGACTCTCTAAATGGACGAAGTTGAAGAGGACCGAGTTTTCATCAAGGTAGGCGAACTTGTCGAGTGCTCAGCGTTCAGTTTCTTCAGAGGCCTTAACTTGTGATATGCTGCAGTTCTTATTCTTTGATGCATGCGAGTACTTCATGCTTGACCCCGTGAGTACGTTGATCTCGGCTAGTGTATTTGTTGGAACTAGACACGAATCCTCAACACCGTGGCGGATAGGTTTATTGACAACTAACCTAGGCACGAGCTACAAGAGATAGTGTGATGATAAGTGGAAATCGATGAAGGAATAAAGAACACGCTTACTCCTCAATACCGCTGTGTGGCGGATTGGCGAGTGTGATATAACTACGATACAGGAAGAATACAAAAAAGGGGAAATAGGATGAGAAATGACAGAGTGATGCCTCGTCATATTCCAACAGTATTTACTATCCTTTATGATCAGGTTAGGTTGCAAGGCGCAAGCCGCTGACATTCAGTACGTTTAACTACACATAGTGTAAGATAGCAGATCAGACCTTCCCGAAATGGGAATAGGAATTTCTGAGACCAACAGCTGAAAAAACTTCGAATACTTTCAATTTTGAACTATTCTGACAAGTTGGTAAAGGCTAAATCTTATTTACTTTATTTGCTTCTTAGAACCGACGTTCTAAACTTCAATCCCTCGATAATACATCCTGTGACCATGATTCCCACTTGTCCGCAGT
Source organism: Pulveroboletus aff. viridisquamosus (assembly GCA_038088935.1). Classification (NCBI taxonomy): domain Eukaryota; kingdom Fungi; phylum Basidiomycota; class Agaricomycetes; order Boletales; family Boletaceae; genus Pulveroboletus; species Pulveroboletus aff. viridisquamosus. The sequence continues at coordinate 3,954 of JBBPJW010000626.1, forward strand.
CTCGATCAGCTGTTTTCCTTTCTCTCTAATCACCTCCAAAGCCATGGGGTGGAAGGGAAATCTTAAGGGAGGATCTTCCAAGTTGGCTACTCTATACACCGCCTCTGCAAGCTTGTCAGGACTAGCAAATACCGCTAGGTTATCGGACCCGACAATGTTGCGCCATTTCATCGCCCCTAATGAAGGGTCTGTGTACGCTGGATGGACGGGGAATACTATTGTGCTGCCGGAGGCAGTGCCCCTCGTATGAAATGGTCCTGGCTCGAGTAAGGTTACCTGCCGAGACATCGCAATCATGTGAGTAGTTAGAACCCTGATAGTGGTCTCGTTCTACATGACGAATCGCCTACCTTGATGTTCCAGTCAGGGTGAAGCTCATCTGCAATTCCTTCGCTCAAAGCTTCTATAGCTACCCCCCGCCAAGTCAGCTTCATCAAGAGCCCCTTGCGAGGTTATAACAACACACCAAATTTACTGTCATGCCCATCAGTATTCATGGTCTGACGCTGCGTAGTGATCACCTACCACACAGAATAGTACACGGCCCCAGGTGACGATTGAATGCCAGCCAAGGATGACATTTGAAGTAATCGTCCCCCGATCGGCTGATTCACCTCACGGAAGAATCTCACTGCTTCCCTGGTCACATGCGAGGTGCCCCAAAAATTCGCCTCGAACATATCCCGTGCAACGCTATCGGGTGTCCCCTCCACCTCCGCCGTCACACCGTACCCTGCATTGTTCACAACAACGTCGACACGACCAAATCTCTCTTGGCTTGCAGCAAATACAGCAGTCACCTCGGCGGGTATGGTGACGTCGAGCCTGAGAACTAGGAGTGTGTCGGGATACTCTGCCGCCAACTCGGCAAGAGCGTCAGGTTTGCGTAGGGTCGCGACGACTTTATCGCCCTTTTGCAAGACGTGCTCTACAATACAGCGACCAAGTCCGGAGGAACTACCAGTAACTGAGGGAGGTGAGACGGGGTGTGCCCATGTGGTAAAAGGGTGCTCACCAAGCCAGACTTTCGTATCGCGCGACATTGGGACTGGGAACAGAGATATTTCAGTTGGTATAGGTCGTTAAGCACGACCACATTTGTACCTGGGTGTCCTTACGTTCAAAGGGTCGATGAGAAGGTGAGGGGTGTTACGCCAGCGAGGGATCGGAACCTGGTGGAAGCGAATTGCTCCATATACTACCATTGTTCCAAATTTGCCACTTACTTGCTTCACACGGGCACACAGGTGCGCAGTCAGAGTGCGGCATATATAGAAATACAGAGGGCTATGCTCGCGAAGGGCGAGCCATGGGAACACTCTGCATCGTTCGTCTTCCACGGTCGTCGCATCATTTTTTGAGTTCAATCACTCATGACCATCTACAATACATCAGAGAGTACGTGTGAGATCAAATCAGAACAAAATCTTTTTTGGACGAGAATTACCTATCCGCCAAGGACTGAGAGGAGTATGCTACAGCCTCACTCGGGCCCACCGTCGCTTATACCCTGGGTAATCTGGCTTATCCATGTCAGTCCTAAGCGTGCTTTCGGGCACTGTGCATACGACCCGCTTTACCACATCTAGAATTCGGTCGTCTTGCCCCCCACCACTTGATGTTGACGGCGACGTTATATGACTGGCCCCTGTACAGCTGTAAACCAAGCGAGCGATGTAACCGGAGAACGCAAAGTACCAAACTGTATTAGGACTTTATGTTCTACACCCAGTTTTTTCACCTCTCAGGAGAAACTGCCCCCTCCAAAAGAATCCCGGCCAGCTTTAGCTCGACCGTACTCACATGTCAGCGCGCGGAATGGTGAATCCCAAGTTGAATGATTAAGTCAAAATTCCTAAAGTCTATCTACCGCGAGTTGCCACTCCTGCAAGTCACACTTTGCTTCAGCGTCTTTTGCCTATCACTCTATCTCGTGTATCTCCCCTTTCTCTAGGCTTAGCAACTGCTTGAAAATGCTCTTGACCCCGGATCCTGAGGGTCGACAGTACCAACGCAATTTGTTGTAGTGAATTCTCACAAGATGCGGGGACTACGTCAATGGACAAAGCCTAGCAGGATCAACTTCCCACCGGGGCAGATGAGCTAGTCGAGTTCTGTATTTCCGGGTTCTAGGGAGGTGAGCTGCCGTCCGTGCCTCCGTTTTGTGGAGTTCTTATCCTCTCCTTTGAGGCACACGAACCCTTTATACATTGTTCTGTCAGTGCGTTCATGTATGTTGAACCTAGGACACACGCGATAAGCAAGATGATGTAGGTCAGCAGCGCCTGGGGAAACAAAGGGGATGCCCACCTCTCAGCGCCAGTGTATGGGATGAGAGGTGGGGGAATCAACGAAACATTAAATAATGGTTTGTGTTCCTGACAGTCCGACCCCGGCCTGGTCTGGGCGCAGTTGTCGTTATACTCCAACAATGTATGTGATCTTAGCCAGCATATATAACGGTCTAGAGTGGGCACAGGGTAGCAAGGCGATTCCTAAGATCACGCTAAAAGCCTAGGCCGCCTTCAACTCTGAACTACTCTATTAAATGTGAGGTGACAAGTACTGATTTAATCCATTTGCTTGTCAAAATTGATGTTTCAGACTTCAATCCTTTGTCAACATGCCCTCTGACCATGACTCCCAATTGTCCGCTGTCTCAAGTAGCTGCTTCCCCTTCTCTCTCGCCCCAGTCACAGCCAAGGGGTGGAAAGGCAATCTCAACGGAGGGTCCTCCAAGTAGGCTACCCTGTACACTACCTCTGCAAACTTCTCGGGGCCGGGAAACAGCGCCCGGTCTAATTTCTTCAGCGACTCGCGTAGCTTCATTGTTGGTAATGAAGGGTCGGTGTACGTCGGATGAACGGGGAACATGATTGCGCCATCGGCCGAATTACCCCTCGTATTGAACGGTCCCGGCTCGAGAATGGTCAGCTGAATGACACCCCAATCAGGTATGTAAGTAGGACACCGATGGTAGTTGTAATCCAGATAAGGAGTGGCTCACCTTGATGTTCCAGTCAGGGTGAAGCTCGCTTGCAATACCTTCGCTGAGACCTTCTAAGGCTACCCATCATCAAAATCAGCTTCGTCGAGGATCTCTTGTGAGGTTATGACAGCGTACCAAATTTACTGTCATGTACGTCAGCATCCATGGTCGTAACATTGTCTACTAATCACCTACCTCGCACAGTAGTACGCGATCCCAGCCATCGATCGGATGCCACACAAGGACCCCACCTGAAGTAATAGTCCCCCCATTAGCTTGTTCACGTCGCGGAAGAACCTCACTGCTTCCCTAGTCACATGCGATACGCCCCAAAAATTTACCTCGAACATGTCCCGTGCAACGCTAACAGGTTCCCCCTCTGCCTCCACTGTCACAAAGTACCTAGCATTGTTCACAACCACGTCAATACGGCCAAATATTTCTTGGCTGGCAGCAAATGCAGCAGTCACCTCCTCTGGTATGGTGACGTCGAGACGGAGCACTAGGAGGGTATCGGGATACTTTGTGGCTAACTCGGAGAGAACTTCGAGTTTGCGTAGGGTCGCGACGACTTTATCGCCCTTTTGCAAGGCATTTTCGGTAATACTAAGGCCAAAGCCGGAAGAACAACCGGTAACTCAGTGGGGTGAGACAAGGCACTCTTGTCCAATAGGAAGGTACTCACCGAACCAGATCTTTGACATTGGGACTGGATAGGTCAAGAGGTACTACAGGTTTTCCAGCACACTCGCACTTGTATCCAGGTCTTGCGTTCTGGGAGTCGAGGAGGAGCAGACGGGGGGGCACGTATATAAATGCAGTTGCTATACGGCGCCGGCGCAATCAAGGATCATTTCCGATCGGTTTCTACAGTTGAGCCGTACACCCCATCTCGCAAGGCAATTGCGAAATCTAGTCTGTGTTGGATTATCAAGCACGCGCGCAGCCAGGAAATGATATGTGCCGTACCTAGTAGATATGCATGCGGGCTGCAGCATCACATACGTCGCAGTCCCATCCGTTTCTCTTGTTACCATCACGCGTATGTACTTTATCTTTTGTTTCTTTATGTTTCAGTCTGGCAGTTTTACGAATGCTGTCATCACACTCGTCATAGGATTCATCAATACCAGTATATATGATGTACCTCCTTGGTCCGGAACACTTCAGTCCGTTGTCTCGCACACGACTGAGGTGAGCTCTTTTATTTTCGATACTACTTACTTGTACTTACCTGTACATAGTCTTCGCGCTCTTGACAGACAGTCGCGTGCCCGTCCCAGAATCATAATTCTATCAGTCTGATCAAGAGCTTTAGAACTTTTGGACGGAAATTATGTACATTGCCTCGCCTCGATGATTGACTCTCGGCTTAGTGAAAAATGCCGACTGGCTATAGTTCGAACATAGCGGAATAGTAGACCCTGAAATAGCTGATGCACTCACAAGGACGGAAGAAGGTAAGGATTGGACATAATCTGTTGAAAACCATAATATTTCATGTTAAAATTTATTGATTACCAAACTCGCGTACATAAGCTAATAGTGTATCGGACCATTGACAAGGATCTCACTAGGAAGCACACCGAAGGGGCACACTTAGTCCAGTAAGAAAATAAAATTCCAAAGATGAACTCCGAATACTTCACATCCAATCTATATACTGTAATTTCTCGTATGTTAGGCACTGTACACATGTGATGTGGCACCCTGCGCGTGTGGTCACACGTGGCGCGTCGCGCCCAAACACATGTGCTCCGGTGTGCTGAATAAGCTTTTATGGAACGGAATGATGTATGTAAGATAAGTGAAATGGAGAGAACGCATGTAAAGTAAGAAAAAGGAACAAGAGTCATTTCAACCATTAGCTACATTAGAAAATGAATACTTAGTGACTACAAGTATCCTGCAGGTTAGTACTTGTTGGAAGGGTATGCCGGGATATAGGTTTAGGCAATTAGCCCTTACATGAGGTGAGTTTAATTTATCTATGGCAAGTAGTGGTATGGGCTTACCTCCAGTCTGTTGTAATTTTGACCGGCACGCATTAGACTTCCTTTTATGGTAACGTTACATAAGCTTAGAGCGTTCATTTCATTTCGTACCATTTTCTAGTTTATGTTTCCTCATTAGCTTGACATCTACTGAGGTTCTTATAGTTCACCTAATATCTGCACAGTACTACCTTTCAATAAAGTTAATAGTATTGGACTGGAGGAAGCAGGAAGGAGTGGTTGTGACAATATAGTGGTGGTCTGAAAAAGGAAATATGGTTAGTGTAGATAAATGTGAGTCCATTTATGTCTGCCATTCAGCCTAATTTCTGTTATGCTAGGCCTGGGTATGGACTAGCACAGATCTTATGGCTACAGTGGGCCAGGAGAGAGGCTCAACAGTGGTTAGCCTCAGATACTAAGAATAATGCAAATGCAGAATAGCACTGTAGTTTCTTAGTAAAGGTTGAAGACAAGACAAGGATGCTGGTACTTGTCAAGGACTCTTGAGTAATGCCTGCCATTGAAGGACACAAGCAGGACTCCCTTGATGAGGGTGGGGCAAAGGTTCAAACAATGCTTGAAAAAAGCAAGGTTGGATAGATAGGATATAATAAAAGTAGCATAAGAAACATGAGAGGAAAAGTATGCTACTTATACAGGGAGCTACTAAGATTCAGACTCAGTTGAATGAGTCAGACTATATGACAAGGTGAATAAGCAATTCATGTGGAAATAAATGGAATATAATAAAAGTAATTATAAGTAATATCTGCTAATAGAAAGATCTAGAACAAAGGAAGTCTAAAGGTTCTAGAATGCAACAAGGAAGTGTCAAAGATGCATGAAGTCTGAAGCTAAGATAAAAGAAAAGAAGTAAAAAGGTAAAAGAATAGACCAATCATAACATTACTTTCCAGTATATTTAATAACCCAGTTAAATAATTCAGACAACTAGAAGAAGGGGGCCAGTGACCCAGTGATATTGGTGCAGCCAATAGAATCAATGATATTATTGCCATCATTGAAGTAAAAAGAAGATAGAGGGAGTGGGAGAGATAGGGGAGCATAGTAATTGGATCTGTGTAAGCAATGGGAGTAGAAGAATTCATAAGTGAAACCACAGGAGAAGCCACAGGAGAAGTCACAGGAGTTATGAATCTAGACCAATAGCAAAAGGAAACCACCTTGAGAGGTGCCCAAAACTGGGGGGACAAAAGAATGGTAGCCTAGAGAAGGTACTAAAAAACAAGGTAAACAAGTAAACAAGTGCTCTAGACTGGGAAGCTGGTTTATGCCCTTGCCCCTTTGTATATTGTGTTATGTACTCAGCAAACACTGACAGTCTTCTCATGTGACCATGGGACTTACATGTCAAAACAAACTCTAGGCTAAGATTTGATTTATATATTAGAATATCTGATCTAAAGAATTTAGATTAGGATCTAATCTGTGGCAGAGATCTAGATAGATCTCCTTAGCCTTATAATTGCCATGCTTCATTTATATCCACTGTCCATGAGTCTTTCTTTCTATTCTTCCATATCCTCATTATTATGGTACCAACCTAATATGATGGTCAGCACATGACCATGAGAGCTGTAGAGCATGTGATGCAACTGGTCATGTGATCAGGAGCACATGATTGTGTGAATGAGTAGCCTTACAAGGCAAACCCTAGGCTAAGGCTAAGTCCTTTATATTAGAGTATTCCCCTGGCACCAGGTATCAGTCACATGATGTGGCAGATCTCAGATGAGATCCAGATCCCTCTGATGATATCTGATCTCTTGATCTAGATTAGGATCTGATCTGTGGCAGAGATCCAGATTGGATCTTCTTGGCCTTATAGTGGCCATGCCCATCTCATTTGATTGGTACCTGTGCTCTTCCATTCCTTCCACATCCTCATGGTGTGGCTTCTCTTTCATTCCCCTCCCTAAATCCATGGGGCCACTGCCTCACTTCTCATTGCTGCCCTATGCTTACTATATCTATTTAGAGGTAGGAGCTACTTTAGCTATTGGTGCCCATAAATAGCATACTTTAGATGTTACGGCTCCAGTCTAACACAACAGTCTCACATGACCATGGGAACAATATGCCATTCAAGGAAACCCTAGGTTAAGATTGAGTCCTTATTATTTAGTATTCAGATGGACTCTCCCTTGCACAGGATGGTCATGTGATGTGGCAGATCTCTAGATGAGATCAGATCTGTGGCAGAGATCCTAGATGGATCTCCTCAGCCTCCAGGTGGCCATGCTGCATTCATAGATCAGATTGTGCACTTCCCTTCCATTCCACCCATATCCTCATGGTATGGCAGCTCTTCTCTTCCATTCCCTTCTATTAGTCCACAAGGTCACTGCTCCATCTCTCATATCCAATTCATGCTTTCTCCTCCTTATCTATTACTAAGGTATGAGCCCCTTATGCTATTGGTGTACATAAATAGCACACATTAGGGTAGGCTTCCTGTAGATGGTCTGTGTGTGGACCTGAGCAATATATAAGCAGGGAGCTAAGACCAGGGTTTCCCTAGTCTTGCTCTTCTGTGATCTTAGTTGGTTTACACACAGATCCCTTTTGATCTGAGGGCCATCCTCAAAGGGGGGATCCCTCTCAGCTCTTATGAGGCAACTCCTTTGAACTAGCTTCCATTGTATTCTCATAAAGGTCTAGTTAGGGGCAACTAGTTCAAAAGCCTCATAGCAGCTTAGACTCAAGGCATTCACCAAGGAAGACCTGAGACTCAAGACAGGATGACTAGTCAGCCATAACATTAGAGTAGACCTCCTGTACATGGTCTGTGCACACTGACCAGCAATATATAAGGCAGGGGGTGCAAGCTGGGGAAACCCAGTCTTGCTCTCTTAACCTCTAGGCTAGATCTATAGCATTGATCTTAGATCTTGATCCAAGAAGGATTCCACCTCTGCTCTTATCCACTGTCTGGCTTCCTGGTTTATACAAGGGCCCATCACTCATCCTTTCTTTATTCGCCTAGTTAGGGGCTACTAGCATAAAAGCCCTATCAGTTATCTAGGACAGTTTAGAAGTGTCCACCAAGGTTGACTCAAGTATCAGGCAGGACAGGTAATCACCCATTTTACTCATGGTTATGGTTCTCTTCTATTACCCTTGATTCACAAGGCCACTGCCTTACTCTTACCCTTTGCCCTATGCTTTCTTATTTATCAGTAAAAGGTCATACTACTATTGGTGGCCACAGATAGTAGATTACTCATCCTGTATTGAGGCTATGCCTCTCTGGCAATATATATGTGGGATGGGCAAGACTTGGGAATCTTTTAGTTATGATTACCTATTCATTACTTCTCTTATACCCTTTGCTCTGGTGTGCAATGATTTGTAGCCTCCATGCCATAGTTCTTCTTCTCTTATCAAGTCTTACAAGCCTAGTCCTGGGGCCACTAGTTTTAAAAGCCCTCTTGTTGTTTTAGTTTATTGCTATCATATGCCAGTCTGCATTGTATTTGAATTGTACTCTTTAAGTGCATAATATATTGCTACAAAGTATGCATGGACCAGGTCATAAAGAGTACATAAGGCAGCTGGTGTACAGAAAACAATGCTAAATAAGAAAATAGGGCAAAAAGAAACTAAATAGAAACCAATGGTAAATAGAAAGTAATTAGCAAAAGAAAGCAAGGCAAATGTAAGATATAATATCAGAGGGCTAGGCCATGATATTAGAGAAAGTCTAGGCTACAATAAGATAAAATAATATGCTATATGAGATGCAAAGGCTAGACTAGGCTAGATCTAATCTCATGGCATAATAAGATATAAAATAAGATAAGATAAGATAATATCAAAGAAAGTGGTCAAAGATAGTAAATAGTAAAGAAAACTTAGCTTAGGGTAAAAATAAAAAATAGCTCCTATCTAAGTAGTACTAGTATATAACAACAGAAGCCAAAGAAGGAGGAGAAGTGGCAAGGCAGAGGGTAGCAATGTGGATAGTGAGCCTGGTTATGGCCAGGTCACCATTGCAAATAGGTGGAACATTAAGAAACTGCACAGTTCACTCATTGATATCTAAGGATATAACACTGAAAGCAGCCATTACAGTAATGGAGGTGGAAAGAGGAAAGAAAGACATGGCTCTGATTATTATGATGCCTTTTTTCTTTTTCTTATTATGTAATCTTATCTTATCTTTCTCACATGGTTATCTAATCTTTTATCTTATTAGAACACATAATAGGTCAGATGACCTAGGGCATAGGGTTAGCCTTATGTCTTCAGACCCTGTAGGGTTCACTTCCATTTTTGTGGGAGACATACTCCTTTTTGGGTAACCCTAGCTTATGGTCTGACTTATTATAAGTATCTTCATGGTCAGTGATTACATGACACAGGATCTGGGATCTTCCCAGAATCTGCTCATGAATTTTTCCCATCTAAATGAAATGGGTGACTGAAACAGGTACTCCCTGTCCTGCCTTGATACTCGAACTGCTCCTTGGTGGATGCTTCTAGAACCTCAAACTTGTGTAGCTTTTGTGCTAGTGGCTACAAACTAGGCAACCTTGAATGAGACCCTGGGCTCTTGTATAAACCAGAAGACTAGACAGTGAATGAGAGCTCAGGTGGATTCCCTTCTTGGGAATGGACTAGAGATCAGACTGTGGATCTAGCATAGAGGTCAAGAGAGCAAGACTGGGGAAACCCAGCTTGCACTCCCTGCCTTATATATTGTCAATGGCCATGCATGGACCATGTACAGAGAGCCCACTCTAAGTATACTATCTATGGAACACCAATAGCAGAAGGGACTCATACCTCTAATAGATATAGTAGAAATGCATAGGGCATGAGGTAGGAGTAAGGCAGTGGCCTCGCAGATAAGGGGAGGGAATGGAAGAGAAGCACTATCCTTTATAAATAAGGCATGGCTACCTGGTGGCCAAGGAGATCCATCTGGATCTCTGCCACAGATCAGATCCTAATCTAGATTGTTAGATCAGATGTCATTGGATAGATCTAGATCTCATCTAGAGATCTGCCATATCACATGACTATACTGTGCTGAAGGAATACTCTGAAGGGAATGGACTTAGACCTTAGCCTAGGGTTTGCCTTATGAGGCAACTCGTTCACATGATCATGTGCTACTGATCACATGACCAGAGCATCACATGCTCTACAGACTCTCATGGTCACATGAGACTGTCGTGTTAGGCTGGAGCCATAACAGTGACTACCCATCCTGTCTTGATACTCGAGTCAACCTTGGTGGATGCTCCTATCCTATCCTTGATAACTGCTGAGGCTTTTGGTCTAATGGCCCCTAACTAGGCAATAGAGAAAGGTGTGAGTTCCTGGGCCCTTGTATAAATCAGAAAGCCAAATAGCAAATGAGAGCTGAGATGGGATCCTTCTTGGATCAAGACCTTAGATCAAAGCTGTGGATCTAGCCTAGAGGTCAAGAGAGCAAGACTGGGTTTCCCCAGCTTGCACCCCCTGCCTTATATATTGTCAAGGTCTATGCACAGACCATGTACAGGAGATCTACCCTGAAGTATGCTATCTATGGGCACCAATGGCTAAAGTAGCTCCTACCTCTAAATAGATATATGAAGGGAGAACATGGGGCGGCAATGAGGAGTGAGGCAGTGGCCTCATGGATCAAGGGAAGGGAATGAAAGAGAAGCCACATCATGAGGATGTGGGTGGAATGGAAGGACACTGGTATAGATCAATAAAATGGGCATGGCCACCATAAGGCCTAGGAGATCCCATCTGGATCTCTGCCATAGATCAGATCCTAATCTAGATCAAGAGATCAGATATCATCAGAGGGATCTAGATCTCATCTGAGATCTGCCACATCATGTGACCAATACTTGATGCCAGGGGAATACTCTGAATTAGAACTTAGCCTTAGCCTAGGGTTTGCCTTGTAAGGCTACTCATTTGCACAATCACATGCTCCACAGTTCTCATGGTCACATGAGACCATCATGTTAGATTGGAACCATAACATTTATGCTTCTTTTTATTTCCAGCTCTTCTTTTTTATTCTCCAGAAGCTATACTCTTAATGGTTCCCAGGTAGTCTTCTCTTCTTTCTAATCACCACACCATATGTATGGGAATACTCCCATCAGGGTCATGGTCCATGTGCAATACTGTAGCATATATAAACTATAGCATAATGTTTCAAAGCCCTTAGCTTAGAGCACTTGTATCTACTAGTGTTAACTTGCAGCTCCTCTTATCTCTGCATCTCTTTTTCTTGTGAGCTTAAGTGGTACTTTGATTTTGAGGTGCATAACACTTGCTCAAAGCTACCTACATTCTTTTTCTATTCATCTGGAGCTCAAGACTAAGCATGTTGTTGTTATCTTTTTTGTTTACAGAAGGAGTCAACTTTATGTTGAGAAGTGAGAAACAGGTTGATGAAATATAGCCACTTTAGGGCTTGTCTTGCAGATCAAAAATCAAAAGAAGATTTTTTAGATTGTTGCATCCAGGAAAACATTAACAAGATCATCAAGAGAACTACTAGAATACATTATTGCTATTGAAAAAACAAGGTTGAAAGAAAAGTGTTAAAAAGAAGATTTGAGGTTGCACATTACTGCAATGTTTTAATCACACATTTGTTGAAAAGAAGAATTGACATTATTGAAGCAGATAGAATCAAGAAGATTGCCCACACCAGAAAATTTGCCTCTATTTGACTTCATTCTCTGTATCCCCACTCTCTTAAAAAAAGCAACCCCTTGGTTAAGCTATTGCTAATGAAGGGGCCAACATAACTGTGCTGATTGGCCAGATATTGAAGCTGTTGCTCTGGTCTAAGAATAACATTACAAGAACATCAACTCTGGAGTATGGGACAGGGACAGGAGAAAATGAAAGAGATGGTGGATCTTTCTGTAAGTTTGAGTCAGGGAGCAAGAATGGAAAACAATCATTTTAGAGTAATTGCAGTACTCTCAAAAATGAAGGAACTGGCAGATGATTTTGCCACTCTCACTCTTATGGAATATAATAACCTTAAGAACACTCATATTTGGCAGGATAGATGTGATATGGGGCAGATGTTCAGAGACACAGCTTGGCCATTGTGGGTTGAGCTTCAAAATAAAATCAAGGGGCACTTTCAGATTGAAAAACTTGCCCACCAAAGTCTAAAGGTGTTACAACTCTGGATTCCAGAGGCTAAACCTAGATGCAAGAAAGAGGAGAAACACTGGAAGAAAACTCAAGAGAAGACTCTGTAAAGGAGCAATCAAGAAGGGATTAATGAAGAAGAACTTGAAAGAGACTTGTGCTTAAGCAACTAAGGATCTTTTCTGAAAGGGTAGGAATCTAAAGAAGTGCAAACTGCAAAGTATAAAGTAATTAAGTCTGAAAAGACTTGACCACCCATACCTGCCCCTTATATATGGCCCAGGGTGGCACATGGACCAACTATACTAAGTCTACCCTAGACTACCTACTAGCTATGGACACCACTAGTGTTATGCACTCAGCAAACACTGATGGTGTCAAAATGTTTCTCAAAACTCATTAAACTGTCAAAGCTTGTAGCAAGGGCTGTCAAGGCTCTCTGAAGTACTCCAGACAAGTCTGGAGGTTTCTGAAGTTGTTGAGCAGTTGGTTAGTGGAGGTTACCTTTCTTGCTTGATAGAGCAGATGCAGTGGAGTTTGACAGAGTTGGGTGGGACTTGGCTTTATCTTATGTGGTGCACCCTTGCATAGCCTTGGTGTTCCAATTTGCAGACTACTGGAGATATAGAGGAGAGCTTGCTCAGGGCTTAATAAGAGAAACAGACAAGACAAGGGATATCAAGTCCAGTCTTAAGGAGCAGAGTTATCTAGTCTTGTCAAAGGTAGCCATTAGGCTAGTAATGATTCCCAGCAAAGCTGGAGGGTCAGAATGGTCAGGGACTTTGGCTTAGGTGGCCAAGGCAACATTAAGTCAAATTAACTATAATGCTGGAAACCCTGGAGTTACCCTGAAGGGTCAGAGGGTGCCCAAAGGCTCATTTAGAGTGAGAATGAACTGATTCAGATATGGGGATGCTTTTGTCAATATTCAAACTAATGTACAGGATACAGAGCTATTGTACTTATATCTTAGGGGAGCAGGAACTGACTAAGTGTAGCAAAATAAGACAGATGTTAACTCAGAAGTGAAGCAGATGTCTAAATAACTAAGATATGAATGGAGATGTCAAGTAGGGCAATGTCCAATCTTGTCATACTGAAACTCAAGGGTTGCAGGGAGAAGTGAGGGGACAAGGGACAGGAATGGGAGGAAATATTGGAGTAACTACATAATAGTATTGGAATAAAGCAGAGTTCAGTAAATGCAAAGTTGTAGATATAGTAGTGGAAAAGAAGGGACTAGAGGGTATGCAACTTAGGATTAACTGGAGTTGCACTGAAGAAAGTGGGAATAGGCTCAGAAGGCATGGAATATGATAGTGTCTAAGTATCTAAGAGACAAATGAAGGTGTCAGAAAGGACAACATACAATATTGTCAAGCTGAAACTAAGAGGTAACAAGAGGAAGTGAAGATAGGAGGGAGAAACAGGGACAGGGACAGGGATGGTGATAAAGATAACTAGGGGTGGGCAATGGTGCAGAAGTAGAGCAGAGTGGCCTGGGAAAGACAGAGTGAATACTAAGGTAGCGAGTACTGGGAACAAAACAGTGATAAATCCAGAATGGAAGCAGAGTGGAAATGGGGAGCCTAAAAGGTTGGTTCTAAGAACAGCACAGGTTTTGTATGAGTGCAGCAGGTACATGATGAAGTGTGGGATATAACAGATAGTCTTCTTACATGACTGTGGGACTCATCTCCCTTACAAGAATAAATCCTAGGCTTAGGTTTGATTTATATATCTGTTATGGCTTCTTGCTATCCTGTTCTTGATATTTAAGATGCTCCTTGGTAAATGCTCCTAATCTGCCTGGAAAACTGGTGAGGCTTTTATGCTAGTGGCCCCAAACTAGGCAATAGAGAATGAAATAAGATTACTATTTGAAATGGCAACCTAGCTGTCCTGGCCTTGATACTTATATCAACTTGAAGGATACTCCTAAGTCAATTCTGCATAACTGGTAGGGCTTTTGTGCTAGTGGCCCCAACTAGGCAGAGAGAAAGTGATGAGGCTACTTCTCTTATATAAACCAGAAGCTAGCAGCACTAGTGTCAAAACTAGCCTGTATAACCAGCTAAAAGGTCAAGAGAGCAAGTCTGGGTTTCCCCAGCTTGTACTCTCTGCCTCATATATTGCCAAAGTCTGTGCATAGATCATGTACAGGGGGCCTACCCTAAACTATGCTATCTATGGGCATCAATAGCACTACTGGCTCTATTATATAAATAAGGGAAAGGCATGGTGGGAATGAGGAGTAAGGCAGTGGCCTCATGGATCAAGGAATAAGAATGAAGAGGAATCACACCATAAGGATGTGGGAGAATGAAAGTGCACTGGTTCTCAGATATAAAAGGGGCATGGCCACCTTTGGGCCAAGAAAATCCAATCTGGATCTCTGCCACAGATACAGATTCTAATCTAGATCCTAAGATCAGATATCATCAGAGACTGTACCTGGATTTTATCTGAGATCTGCCACATCACATGACTGATATCTTTGTGCAGGGGAATATTCTAATAATAGAACTTAGCCTTAGCCTAGGGTTATCCTTATAAGGCATCTCATTTACATAATCATGTGCTTCTGGTCACATGACTATGCAACCATTCACATCACATACTGAATAATTCCCATGGTCACATGCTGTGAACTGTTATGTTTGCTAGTTGCATAACACTATTCTTGTATAAATCAATAGCTAGCAGCACTAGTGTTGAAACTAGCCTATGTAACCAGTCTAGAGGTGAAGAGAGCAAGACTGGAGAAATCCCAGCTTGCATCCCCTGCCTTATTTATTGCCAGTGCTTGTGCACAGACCAAGTACAGGAGGCCTACCCTAGACTATACTATCTATGGACACCAATAGCATAACTGGCTTTATCAGAAGTAAGGAAAATGCATGGATTGGATATTAAGAAGTGAGGCAGTGGCCTCATGGATCAAGGAGTGGAATGGAAGAGAAGCCATACCATGAGAATATGGGAGAATGGAAGTACACTGGTTCTCAGATATAAAAGGGGCATGGCCACCTTGAGGCCAAGAAGATCCAATCTGGATCTCTGCCACAGATGCAAATCCTAATCTAGATCCTAAGATCAGATATCATTGGGGACTATACCTGGATTTCATCTGAGATCTGCCACATCATGTGACTGATATCTGATACAGGTAAATACTCTGATATAATGGACTTAGTCTTAGCCTAGAGTTATCCTTATAAGAATACTCATTTGCATAATCACATGCTCCTGGTTATATGACTATGCAACTATTTGCATCACATGTTCAACAGTTTCCATGGTCTTGTGCTTAAGATCATTGTATTTGCTAGTTACATAACAATATAAGAGTTATTCTTACTCATGGATTAGTCATGTGATGTGGCTGGATCTTAGATGAGATCTTAGATCAATACCAATGATATCTGATTTAATGGATCTAGATTAGAATCTGATCTGTGGCAGAGATCTAGATAGATCTCCTTGGCCTTATAATTGCCATGCCTTTATTATATCTGTTAATCCTGAGTATCTCTTCCATTCTCCCACAACCTCATGATATAATTCTCTTCTATTTCCCTTGATCTGTGAGGCCACTGCCTTACTTCTAACTTACACTCTATGCTCTATTCCTATATATAGAAGATATAAGAGATAACTCCTATTAGTTTACATAGATAGTAGATTACTCATCCTGTGTAGAGGCTATGCCTCCTGGCAATATATATATAGGGTGGGCAAGACCTGAAGTCTCTCTAGTCTTAATTACTTGTATCTTTACTTCTCTTACTTGGGCACTTTGGTATTAACCTGAGTTACTCCTTCTTCCTTCTTCCTTGAGGCCTGAGTACTGGTCTCTAGTGTTAACTCAGGTTTCCCTATCAAAACTCACCAAGCCTAGTTCAGGGCCACTAGTTCAAAAGCCCTCTTGTCATAATTGGTTGTCTATTACTTACCAGTATTTGCATAGTATTCAGACTGTGCTCTTGGGATGCATAACAACTAGCAATAAGAGTACACTATTAAATAAGAGAGAAGAGGGCATGGAGCAGATATGAAGGGGTAAGGCAGTGGCCTTGCATATTAAGGGTTTAAAATATATTATGTGACTAGTGAACACAATGGTTCACAGCATGTGACCATGGGGACTATTGAGCATGTGATGTGAATGGTTGCATAGTCATGTGACCAGGAGCACATGATCATGTGAACAAGTATCCTTATAAGGATAACCCTAGGCTAAGGCTAAGTCCTTTATATCAGAGTATTCTTCTGCACAAGGTATCAGTCACATAATGTGGCAGATCTCAGATGAGATGTAGATCCAGTACCTGATGATATCTGATCTTATGATCTAGATTAGGATCTCCTCAGCCTTATGGTGGCCATGCCTCTTTCATATCTAAGAACCTATGCACTTCCATTCTCCCACATCCTCATAATGTGGCTTCTCTTCCATTACTTACCCTTGATCCATAAGGCCACTGCCTCACTCCTCATATCTGCCCCATGCATTCCCCTCACCTATTTAATAGAGCCAGTAGTGCTATTGGTGTCCATAGATAGCATAGCTTAGAATAGACCCCCTGTACATGGTCTGTGCACATACTCTGGCAATATATAAGGCAGGGGGTGCAAGCTGGGGAAACCCAGTCTTGCTCTCTTGATCTTTAGGCTGGTTATACAAGCTAGTTCACTAGTGCTGCTGGCTAGGGTTTATACAAGGGCCCAGGATCTTACCACACATTCTCTATTTGCCTAGTTAGGGGCCACTAGCATAAAGCCTTACCAGCTTCCCAGAATAGATTTAGGAGCATTCACCAAGGAGCATATTGAGTATCAAGGACAGGACAGCAGATTGCCATAACAAAATGAAAGAGAAGAGAAGACTTGTAATGGAAGATTATGGTAAATATGAGGATGGGAATTTCTGCCACAGATATGATGCAATCATAGATATAGATTCATCAGATTGCATTGGAATCTAGATTGGGAAGATCCATGGGCAGATCCATATCATATGACCACTAACCAAGAAGATACTCATAATAAATCAGACCCCAAGCTAGATTTACCTGTTTAGGAGTATATTCCCCATGATCACATGAGGTAAAAGTTGTAGTTGTGCAAGATGCATAACAAAAGGAGCTTCAAGTGTTAAAGCAGCAAAAATAAGAGATCAATGAATTCTTGAATAAATTTAATCTCTTGTAAAAGAAGACTGAGGTAGACAATAATCATGTGGTAGAATTGTTAAAGCAGGCAGTAGATTACCATATTTATTCATAGGCAGTCCTTTAAAAAGATAATAATGGGCAATACCTCAATATATTTACCCATTTTAGACAGGTGGAATGAACATTTGAGAAAATAATAATAGAAAGGCCCTTATTTAGGAATCAGAGACTGCCCTCAAATTATTTCAACCCTTAAAACCACTTTCAACCATGTTCTCTGTATCTTCAACTGAACTGACCTCCTTCTCCTTGATTTACTGCAGTTGGCATGCAATTAGGCCATGAAGCCCCCATGGAGATTAATTGGAAGGATGCAAGACCATCTTGCCCCCCTATCACATGTTTCAACTGTGGCTGAGTAGGTCACATGGCTAGGGAGTGCAGAGCCCCAAGAAATCCTGCTCACACAATAACTCCCCCTCATTTCCCCTCTAGACAGCTGCAGGCCTCATAACTACAGAAACAACAAGTACAACCAATTTGATTTGGGAAATTCTTACCCCCAGATGAAAAGGGTTGGTGTTTAGCAGAACTGAAGGCAATAGGCCTTGTTTACAACATGGCTAACACAGCTTAGTTCCAAGAAATTTCAGCAGCTTCATGGGGCTCTGTTATGCACTTCAAGAATGCAAGCCAAACCTTACAGAACCAGTAAGTGGTGAAGGCCCATGGCAATGACAATATGAGCTTTTAAAACTAGAGCTTTTAACTAGGCAAAGGAGAGGATTGAGTGGAACCCCCCATGTAGACAAGTCAATGTTACAAGAGGATTAGACTGGGAAAATCCCAAGTCCACATCACCCTATATATATATTACCAGAGGGCACAACTCCATATACAGGATGACTAATCTACTACCTATGGTCACCAATAGCAGTAAGTACTCTTGCTGATAAATAAAAAGCATAGGGTATAGAATAATAAGTAAGACAATGGCCTTGTAAATCAGGTATATAGAAGAGGAACCACAACCATGAGGATGTGGAAGAATGGAAGGGAAGCATACTTGTAAGGTAAATATAAATATGGCCAGGAAATTATAAGGCTGAGGAGATCACTATCTAGGTCTCTGCCACAGATCAATCCTAATCTAGATCCATTAAATCAGATATTATCATAATCAATTTAGATCTCATCTGAGATCTGCCACATCACATGACTGTTATGCTCTCAGCATACACTGATGGTCTCAACATGTGATCATGAGACTTCTATGCCAAAACAAGGATAACCCTAGGTTTGAATTTAGGTTCTATTCAGAGTATTCCCTATGTATAAGTATTGGTCACATAATATGGCAGATCTCAAATGAGATTTAGATTGATTACAATGATATTTGATCTAATGGATCTAGATTAGGATCAATCTGTGGCAGAGATCTAGATGGTGATCTCCTTGGCCTCATGGCAGTCTGGCCACATTCATATCTGCCTTTATGAGTACACTTCCCTTTCATTCTCCCATATCCTCATGATTGTGGTTTCTCTTTCTTTAGTCATGATCTGCAAGGCCACTGCCTTACTCCTACCCTCTGCCCTATGCTTACCTATCTATAGGTTAGTGCATACTTACTGCCATTGATCAAGTAGTGGTAGTTACCTTTCATGTACATGGTCTGTGTATATAGCCTGATAATATATAAGGGATAGGGAAAGACTTGGGGCAATCCAGTCTTAACCACTTCTGTTACTAGTGTCACAAGCCTAGTCTTCTTTCAGAGTGGCTTGTGCCCTATATGGGTCAAGGCTCATTCCTCTCTTTGTCTAGTTAGGGGCTCTAGTTTCAAAAGCCCACTTATTGTTATTGTTATTCCTGTCCACACACCAGTGTTTGGTCATTTATGGAAGGCACTCTTTGGGTGCATAACAATGATCAATACTTATACATGGGGAATACTCTGAACAAATCAAATCTAAACCTAGGGTTATCCTTGTTTTGGCATTAAAGTCTCATGATCATATAATAAGATCATTAGTGTTTGCTGAGTGCATAATAGCCTCTATGCAAAAAGCCAGAGTTTATTTTAAGGATGTGTTTGAGAATGAGGAAAAGCAGGAAAAAGCCATGGAGAATACAAAGAACTAGATGTTGTACTTCTAAATAATTGTTCCTTTTTTTGAAATTTGTATCTAAGTGCCTTTAGGCTTCTATTGATTGTTTTCATGCTGGAAAGGTGACTTGTTCAAGCATGGGCCCAGCTGATAGGTACTTAATTTCTCTCACACAAAAAAAATAACAATTATCTCTACTTAGATTTTGAATGGGAAAAAAAACCCTAGATCAAGTCTTTAATAGAATGGAACATGATAAACTAAAAATAGGGGTAAAATTAATTGGAGAAACAAGAGAACAAGAAGATTTGTAAGCAATCACATGTGGATTCACTGATGTCATATTAAATTCTGGAGCATCACTTACCTTTATAGATTAAAGATTCATGTGGAAACACAGATTATACAAGAAATCCACAGAAAAGTCATTAATGGTTTTTAATGCTAATAGCATTCAAGGAACTATAGAACACATCATGCAATACATGGTCCTATACCTGTTGGTTTAGAACAAAGAAGAATATTGGCACCAAGAATGGATCCAAGCCATGATATCTAACTTAGAATCCATTAACCTCCTCATAGGATATGATTGGTTCAAACAATATAATCCAAATATCAACTGGGTAAAGAAAACCATCAAATTTCCACAATGTGTAACAAGTTGCCATGTTCTCAATATCAATGTCATTGAAAACAAGGATTTAAAGGTGCTTCCTCAAGAGGTTTGACTGTTTCTAACTGTCTTCTCTCAAAAACAGTAAGAATAAATGCTAACAAGAAAACCATGGGACCATATAATAGACCTGAAAAATAACTTTATTTCAAAGAAAGATCACATTATTCCTTTAGCAGAGGCTAAATTAAAGGAAGTATGGAAGTTCATTACTAAAAAATCAGCCAAAGAATATATCAGACCATTAAAGTCTCCCTAGACTTTACCCATATTCTTCATTGGAAAAATGGATGGAGGAAAATGGATGGTAATTGATTACTGGTATCTTAATGATGCCACCATAAAAAAACAGTTATCCTTTATCTCTTATTTTAACCCTAATTGACCAGTTAAAGGGAGCTAACATCTTTACTACACTTACTCTTAGGTGGGAATATAATAACATTCACATCAAAAAAGGTAATGAATGAAAAGAAGCATTTACTACTTCTCTAGGTGCATATAAGCCACTGGTAATGTATTTTGGCATGTGCAATTTGCCAGGAACATTTTAAGTAATGGTAAATGATATATTTGCTGATATTTGGGCAGAAGTTCTTATCTACATTGACAATATTATCATTTTTACTAAAAATAAATCCAAGAATGAACACTACCAGGTTATTCAAGAGGTTTTATGATGATTAAGGGATCATGATTTTTTTCTCAAATCCTTCAAATGTTATTTCACTTAAAGTAAAGTTAATTACCTGGGCATGGTTGTATTTGAAAAGGAGGTAAAGATGCAATTAAATAAAAA
>JBBPJW010000627.1:0-24826 GCA_038088935.1 Pulveroboletus aff. viridisquamosus
CTTATATGGTTACTCGTTCGCACGATCACGTGCAACTGATCATGTGACCAGCGCATCACGCACTCTGAAGTTCCCACGGTCACGTGCGACCGTCGTGTTAGGCTGGAGCCGTAACACATCCACTAGTGTTTGACTTGGGTAATGGTGGCAATCTTCTCAGGAAAGAGGGGGGCAGAGGACACAGAGGGAGAGAAGGGCTCAATAGGAGGAGCAATGACATGGGAGGTAGAGAATTCATGTTTAAATCAGTTAATATCAGAGAGAAATTCTTCAAACTCCAGCTAATAGGTAAGGTTATTGAGGATAAAGAATATTTGTCAGTAGATGGCATCCAAGTCTATTTGTATGGTGCCTGTATTTACTTCAGCAGAGTGACAGAGAAGGATGGAGGTAAAATGGACGTGTTTAACCTGATGAAATAATGTATACAGGGCCCAGAGGGGGGAGTTCATGTCCAGATGTAAGTCAATGAATAGAGAGTATCTTGAGTCAAAGATGAAGGAGCAGGCAAAGGTGGAGTATTCTGGGGACCAACTCCCAGGGCAAAGGGCATGGGCAGTAATGGGGGGATCTACCACAGTAACTGTGCATATAGAGGATAATAGGTTAGAGAACTGGGGAAGGAACTGGGATGGGGCTGGACTGGGTGTTGGTAAGGGTTGTGGATTTAGGATTAGAGGTGCAACAAGGGGGGAAGGTTACAAGGTCACTGGTATGTAAGGATTCAATAAAAGAGGCTTAGAAAGAAGAAATAGAAGAGAGGTTAGCAGAGATATCTATAGTATTACAGGAGATAATATGGGCATGGATGGGAAATAATTGTTATATGAGAGTGGTGGTTATGGCAGAGGTGGAGATAGTGGTGGTGGGCACAGGATTGGTGACAAAGTTGGGGATGGAGTAGGAGCAGTAGGTAAAGTTATAAGATATTGCTATTGGTTGGGTTTCTTTGGGTATTGGGCATAAGGGTGAGTGGGTAAGGGGACTAAGGGTGGAGGGGATAGAGAGTAGAGACATTTATATGCCTTGACAAGTTTGAAGACATTGTGGAGATTGAACTCAGGTTTCCATGAGTTTTTCTTCACTAAGTAATTCTTTCATTGAATTAGGTAGGAAGGAATGGAAAGAAGATGAGCCATGATATTTTAATGTCCACTCAACTTCATATTCTTCTTGACCTTCTATAAGGTCCAGGGATGGAGCAGGGAAATTGCTTCCATGAATGTTGTTTTTACAATAGAGTGATAACAGGAAAGTGTGGAAGACTGGGTGGATCTTTCAGAAGGTGGGGAGGTGAAGGCAGTATGTGATGGAAGATAACATGTCCATGATAGTAATGGGAACTTTGCATTTTGGTGAAAATTTGAAGTAAACAACAGAGCATTTGAGATTTCTGGCCTTGAGCCAGACTTTGGACCCTTTAGTGAAAGGGGTAAACTTGAAGCAGATGTGAAATGCCATGGTTTGGCAGGCAAGGTCATGGGCTGCAAGGACTTCATCTCTAGCTGCTGTTAGATTTCTTAATCTGTCAGCAACTGCAGGCATAAGGGTCTTGGGAATTACCAAGGGAAGGGTGCAGGGTTTATATCCCATCATAAGATAGAATGGGGATTGGTTGGTAATGGATTGGAGGTGATAGTTGTGGATAAATTCTATGTAGGAGACTTGTTTGGCCCATTTGAAGGAATTAGCTCCATAGAAGATGTGGAGATACATTTCAAGTTTCTGGTTAACTTATTTAGTTTTCCCATTAGATTGGAGATGGTATGCAGTAGATAAGGAAAGGTCATAGCTAAGGAGTTTATTGAGCTTCTTTGCAAAGGTGGAGGCAAATTGAGGGCCTCTGTTATAATGCACATTTTTACTTTTCTTCATTTTTCCTATCTTTTTACTTTTACTTTTACTCTTCACATTATTACATCACATGACCACGGTAATCCTTATCATTTCACACCTTCACATTTTACTCTTTCACATATCACAAGTCTAAACTGGTCTAGATCATAATATTATACCTTATTGTAGCCTTATACTTTGCCTTATGTATTTCTAGGTCCCTACTTTCTTTATGCCATTGGATGGCTTACTGTACTATAATTTAGGGTAGACCAGACCTACATGGTCTATGTGCACATCTGTAGCCTATATAAAGGGTTAGTGCTAAGCCTGGGTTTTTTTAGTCTTGTGCACTTGAGCCTTGTACCTTATACAAGTCCCTTGACTCTTTTTCTCTATTTATTTTGCCTAATTCCCTGGCCTCTAGTTTAAAGGCCTCTTAGCTCAAGCACAAGTTCATAGCACCCTCCAGGTGTTTCAAGTTTTAGGTCAATATGAAAAATGCATTTTAGTCTTGATCTGAGATGATTTTATTATATAGACTGAAGCAGAAATAAACTTCATGAAAAAATATTTCTTTGGCAGTGGCAGTTTTCTTAGTTGAACAAAGAATTATCCCCTTTATAAGCCCATGATTGATTATAATCAAAAGGAAATCATTGTTATATAACTAGCAAATACAATGGTCTCAAGCACATGACTGTGGGAACTGTTGAGCATGTGATGTGAATGGTTGCATAGTCATGTGATCAGGAGCACATGATCATGTGAATGAGTATCCTTATAAGGATAACCCTAGACTAAGGCTAAGTCCATATATCAGAGTACATTCCCCTACACCAGGTATTAGTCACATGATATGGCAGATCTCAGATGAGATCCAGGTACAGTCCCCAATGATATCTGATCTCAGGATCTAGATTAAGATCTGCATCTGTGGCAGAGATCCAGATTGGATTTCCTTAGCCTTATGATAGCCATGTCTCTTTTATATCTGAGAACCAGTGCACTTTCATTCTCCCATATCCTCATGGTGTGGCTTCTCTTTCATTCCTGTCCCTTGATTCATGAGGCCACTGCCTCACTCCTTATTGCCACCCCATGCATTCTTCTTTCTTTTATAATAGAGCCAGTTATGCTATTGGTGTCCATAGATAGTATAGTCTAGGGTAGGCCTCCTGTACTTGGTCTGTGTGCATGCACTGGCAATATATAAGGCAGGAGGTGCAAGCTGGAATTTCCCCAGTCTTGCTCTCTTGACCTCTTAGCTGGTTATATAGGCTAGTCTCTACTAGTGCTGCTGGCTTCTGGTTTATACAAGAGAAGTGGTTTTATCTTCTTTCATTTGCCTAGTTAGGGGCCACTAGCCAAAAGCCTCACCAATATTCCAGAATAGGATAGGAGTATCCACCAAGGCTGTCTTGAGTATCAAGGCTAGGGCAGCAAGAAGCTATTACAATCATAGCTGTTGGAGAGGAAAAGATCCATGATTAAATCACATAAGACCATCTAAAAAGAGTGGATGGCAGTGAAGCAGATGGGTAACAGGGTAGGGACAGAGAGGTAAGTGTTAAATTTGTTTTGCTAACAGGTGGCATAACTGTCAACAAATTAGCAGGCATAAGTGGTCATGCCAGGCCACCAGAATTCCTGTTTAACATGTGACAGCATCTTGCCATTCTACCCTTGTGCTTAGAATACCTTGGAGAATGCTCCTAACTTGTGCTTGTGCTACTGGGAGGCTTTTGTACTAGTGGCCCCAACTAGGCTGAGGGAAAAGAACACTTAAACCTATATAAGCAGTGAAGCTCAGGTAACAAGGTGGAGCTGCTAATAGCCTCTATTTTAAAGGCCAGTAAAGACTGAGGTAAGGGACAAGTCCTGAAGGCCAATTGTAAAACTGAGATAGGAAACAAGAGAGCAAGACTGAGGAAACCTCAGCTTGCACTCCCTGCCTTATATATTGCAGAGGTCTGCATACAGACCAAGTACAGGGAGTCTACTTTAAGATCTAATATCTATGAACACCAATAGTAGTAACTGCTCAGCTATATAAACAGGAAAAGGGAATGCATGGAGCAGATATAAAGAAGTGAGGCCATGGCCTTATGAATCAAGGAAATGAAATGGAAGAGAATATCATACCATAAGGGTGTGGAAGAATAGAAGAAAAGTGCATAGGATTAGAGATATGAAAGAGGCATGGCAGTAGCAAAGCCAAGAAGATCTAATCTGGATCTCTGCCACAGATCAGATCCTTTATCTAGATCATAAGATCAAATATCATCAGAAACTGTATCTGGATCCCATCTGAAATCTGCCACATCATATAACTAATACCTTGTGCAGGGAAATACTCTAATATAAAGGACTTAGCCTGTTATAACTCAGGAATACTTCTGGAGGTACTCCAGGTAACTCTGGAATGGGTGGGGCTTGGCTTCACTGTATGTGGTGTGCCCTTATGCTGATACTTGGGCCCTGAATTCCAGAGAAGTCAGAGATGATGTGGAGGGTCAAGGGAGTACTGGACTCTAAAGGGACTATAACATAGGTTACAATGGGAGAGCAGCAGCAGGTATGAATGTGAAGAACAATAGAGCATTAATATTAATATTCCAACTAAGGTATAAGATACATGGCTATGGTATTCATACCTTTAAGAGCTGAGTATTGTAGCAAAATGAGACAGATGCCAATCTAGATGTGAAGCAGGTGTCTATATTCCTAGGAGATGAATGGAGATGTCAGGGAAGACAATGTCCAGTCTTGTCAAACTGAAATGGGAAGAAAATAGAATGGAATAATGGAATAACTCCAGAGTAGTCTTGAAACAGTATGGAGTTAGCATGTATGAAGTTGTAGATATTATTAAGGAAATGAGGCAAACTAAAGGTTTTCAACTTAGGATCAACCAGAGTTGCACCAGAGTATACTCAGAAGGCACAGAATATAACAGTATTCCTCTTTTAAGGCCTGAACCCCTGAAGGCTGTTAGTCAGATGACCTTGATGGTTAGTTGTGGGAGTATAAATGACTAAGAACCTATAAGAGATTATCACTTTGAGTGGTATTTCAACATACCTCCCCCTCATGCATTCATATGCTGATATTTAGTCCTGGTCTAACAAGTACCTAGAGGAATGCTTTAAGGATGAGGAAGGGCTTGGCAACACAATGTACACCAAGTGAAAACAGTAGGAAAAAGCTCAGAGGGAAGAAAATTAGAGGAAGGCAAAGAAGGCTTGAAGGAA
Source organism: Pulveroboletus aff. viridisquamosus (assembly GCA_038088935.1). Taxonomy (NCBI): domain Eukaryota; kingdom Fungi; phylum Basidiomycota; class Agaricomycetes; order Boletales; family Boletaceae; genus Pulveroboletus; species Pulveroboletus aff. viridisquamosus. Next base: position 5,091 of record JBBPJW010000627.1, read on the forward strand.
AGCAGAGGAGGTTGCTAGATGGAAGGCTGAGGAGAAGTGAAGGCAGGAGGCTGAGAAGTCAATGGTGGCCATTCAAAAACAGGTGAGTAATGGGCATGCTAACTGACCTTGTAACAAGCCAAATCCCTTAGATAGAGGAAATTTGCTAAGCATGGAAGGAAGTGGAAAGGCATAAGGGTAAGAGGAGGGCCAAGAAGAACCTGGTGTGTTGGAGGTGTGGGGACTGTGGGCTTGACTGTGAGGTGGGCTCTGGCAAATTAACATCATGCCTAGCCTATATTGAGGCTAAGGCAAGATATAAGCATTCCAGCCAGGGGCAACCAGAGGGGAAGTGCAGGAAGAAGGGCTTGAAAGGGTGGAGGAAGGGCTCTTTCAGATAGCTGGGAGCTATTGCCTGATGGAGGCAGTGGTAAGAAAAGTGGGTGGGAAGATATGGCAGGAGAAAAGATAGCATAGCTAGCTGTTGAAACAGCTGGTTGTTGCCCTAGACAAGGCATGGGAGGTGGAAGGAGACAGTGAGGGAGACCTGGGAAGTAGTCAAGAGGATGGAAAGGTTAAGGCAGTAGTGAAGAAGTTGGTGGAACTGTGTGCAGAGGTTGGAGGGATATCAGTGGTGAACAAGGTTGAGGTTGAGTAAGTGATCATTGAGTAGATAGTACATTATACTAGGTTATGAGGTCAATAACTCTTGATTAGTTCTGAGATGGCCCCAGCTTATCTGGATACTGGAGGTGGAACTTCTCAATGACTTCTGATGCATGGCCCAATTCAGTAGCAAGAAGCCACAAAGTTTTCTTGTCAGTACTCTTATAACCTGACCACTTAATCAAATAAAGTAATTTACAGTTCCTTTACCTGTGATCTACCTTTGAATCCAGGATCTTGGAGATCTCAAACTCCAGCTTGCTGTTAATTTTAATGGGTGGTAAGGGTGGTTGAATGCAATTGGGGATCACATTGGGAACAGAAGGTTCAAGTTGGAAGACATGGAATACCAGGTGAATGAACTTCATGTTCTCTGATAGATGGTGTGTGAAGGAGGATGAGCCTGCCTAAGCTATAACAGGGTAAGGACCTAAGTTCTTTTCAGCAAGTTTTTTGGATGGCCAAGTAGTTCTAAAGTACTTTGCCTTGATAAATACCTGGTTATCTACTTTGAAGTCTGATGCTGGAGATTGTTGGGTATTAGTAGGAACTTGGTACCTTTTCTGGGCAGTGGCTATCTCTTCATGAAGGAATTCATGAAGCAAGTCAAGGTCAATGGTGTATTCTTAGGCTCAGGCAGAGGTAAGGTCACACTCTGGGTGGATGGAGATGTTTGGATGGTACTCTTTATTAGCAAAGAAAGGGAAGACACCTGTGGTAGCATTAGAGGTGTTGTTATAAGCAAACTCTGTAAGGTGCAAGAGCTTGGACCAGTTATCTTGCTGGTAATTATAGTAAATGCATAGGTATTGCTCCAGGGTTTGATTTATTTGCTTGGTCTGGCTATCACCTTCCAGGTGATATCCAGAGGTGAAGTGGAGATGGACATTGAGGACTTGTTCCAAGGAATGAAAGAAGTGGGAGATAAACTTGGAACTGCAATTGAAAGTAATATGGGAGGAAACTCTATGCTTGAAGAAAACATGGAGTAGAAAAAGTTTAGCAAGCTTCAGGGAGGTTACCTTATCATCAGTAGGGACAAAGATGCATTGCTTTGACAGGTGATCTACTATGACTAGAATAGTGGAGTAACTGGAGGAAACTGGAAGTTATTTAATAAAATCCATAGATATGAAATTCCATGGTTTCTCTGAGATAGGGAGCTGCTTAAGGAAATCATAGGGTTTATAACAGAGTACCTTGGCATGGGCACAGGCTGTACATGAGGATACATACTCCTTGATAAATGCTCAAATGCCAGGCCAGGTATATTCTTGGCAGATAAGTTCCAATATATGATTCTGACCAAGTGCCCAGATAGAGGGTGGTCATGCTTGTAACAGAGGACCTGGAGATGGAGGTCAAAGGTGTCAGAAATGTAGATTCAATTGTCTAGATGCAAGAAACCATCTGGATCATATAACCAATGAGAGTTGGGCAAAAGAGGGTTGGACAGGTAAGTAAGGCAGTGGGGTCAGAAGGAAGAGCTAAGAGAATGTCATGATGGAGGGTTTCAAGGTTGAAGAGGGATGCAGACTGGAAAACCAGAGATGCTAAGGAGGAAGCTCAGAGAGATGTAGTGAGTTGTTTCTGTGTAAATATGAGATGGAAGTTATGTAGGTTGACATGGGCATAGTTGCTATTTCCCTCTTTAGAGTAGATGTCCCATTATCTAGTCAAGGCGTCAGGCTTAGTATTGAGACAACCTGGGCAGAAGTGGATAATGAGATTAAACTGTGAGAGGAATTCTAACCACCAGGCTTGCCAGTGGGTTAGGAGCTTGGAGATAGTGAAGTATTCCAAGTTCTTGTGGTCAGTGACTACATTGACCAAAGTATTGGAGCCTTCAAGGTGATGTTGTCATGTCTTGAACACAGTGAAAATGGCAAGAAGCTCCTTATTATGGGTGTTATAGTTGAGTTTGGGCATAGTAAGCATATGTAAATAGAAGGTGATAGGGCAGAGCTTATTATCTGGGCACTGGAGTAAAAGAATGCTGGCAATTGCATAGTTAGAAGCATTAGTTTCTATGATGAAAGGAGCATTAGGGACCCAATGGGTCAGGATAGGGGCAGAAGTGAAAGCATTTTTAAGATGCTGGAAAGTGGCATGGCAAGAGGTGTTGAAATCTCAATGAGCAGCCTTGCAGGTAAGGTAAGTCAGGGGAATGATAATGTCAGAGTAGCCCCAGATAAAGTGGCAGTAAAAGTTAGTGAAGCCAAGGAAAAATTGGATGTCACAGACTTTGTGAGGCTTAGGCCAATCCAGGATGGATTGAATCTTGTCAGGGGACATAGTAAGCCCTGAAGGAGAGAGCTGATATCCAAGATATTCAGTTGAGTCAGTGTAGAATTCGCACTTTTTGGGCTTAGCATAGAGGCCATGTGTCTGGAGGTGACAGAGAACTTCACAGACATGCTCAGTGTAGGATGCCCAGTTAACAGAGAAAATTAGAATGTTATTCAAGTAAACAATTACAGAAACATCAAGAAGATTGGTGAAGATAAAATTGATGAACTGCTGGAAAGCCACAGGGGCATTGGTAAGTCCAAATGGCATAACAAGCCACTCATACAAGCCATAGCATGTGTGGAAGGGAGTCTTCCACTTGTCACCCTCAGCAATGTGGACAAGATAATACACATGTCTAAGGTTGAGTTTGGTATAAATAGTTGTGCAGCTCAAAGTGTCAAGGAAATTGGAGATATACAGAAGGGGATAGCAGTTTTTCTTTGTGATTTTGTTGAGTTCTTGGAAATCTACATAAAGCTGGAGAGAACTATTCTTCTTTTGGACAAAGAGAACTGGCATGGCATGAGCAGAGGATAAGGGGCAGATGAATCCCATAGCAAGATGTTTATCTAAGAAGGTTCTGAGGGCTTCCAGCTCAAAGGGCAAAAGAGAGTAGGTAGTGCCAATAGGCAGAGAGGTACCTTCTTCCAGATCAATTTTAAGGTCAAACTTGTGATAAGAGGCAAGGGTAAAGGCCTTGCTTTTGCTAAACATGTCAGTGAAGTCATGGTATTCCTGGGCAATAACTGAAAGGTTGATGGGAAATGGGGCCATAAAGGCAGAGCAGAGGTAACTTTCCAGAAGATGGAGTTGCAGATGGAATGAAACCAAGCCTTCAAGGCTGCAGGTGCATGTAAAGGCTGATAAGCTAAGTGGCTTGATCAACAGGGGTTTGGATTCAGAGTGATGCAGTGAATCTGGGTCAGAGTTAGTGGAGATCAAGGGGACTGGATGCTATGAAGGTAAGCTCAGAGGTATTGGCATTTTTGGTTCAGATAAGTGGAATGAGATACAGTTCAATACCCAGTCAATCAACAGACTGTGGTGGGTGAGCCAGTTATGTTCTAAAACAAGAGAACTAAATCCATTCAACAGGGTAACATAGAATGTTATTGGAGTGATATCACCAGTTTCAAAACAAATGGAAAGATCAATGGCATTTATAATCATAGAATTAGAAGTGCTGTCAAAAATCTGAAGAACCTGAGTCAATTAGAGTGGGTGGAATGGGGGAAATTTCATGCAAGACAAGGGTAACAAGGGGCATTAGTGAAGCATTATCTAAAAGAATGAACACATTAAGTCTGATTTCATATGGGGCACAGGAAGGACCAATGCAACCTCCAGCCCATGTGAAATCTTGAAGGTTGCAGACTATTTTTTTGCCTTTGAGGCAGAGGCCTCTGGTTTGGATTCCAGAGCAGAGGTCTTGGCAGCATGAGCTTTGGATGCTCTAAAGGTGGATCTAGGGAAGTCCTTAACTATGTGTCCAGTAGTACCACAGAACATGCAGAGGTGCTATTCTAGGCAATGCTGATGTTGTTTGGGCATAAGCTTACCATTCTTACTGAGCTTGGATGATAAGTCTTGCTTCTAAGGAGCAAACAACTTGAAGGTGCCTAAGGAACTGGCTAACTTGTTTTTTGACTCCCTTGGACCAGAGGTCAAAGCAAAAGAGGCAGAGGGAGCAGAGGTCCTGTTAGACAATTTGTGTAGGTGAAAGGACTTCCCTTGGTGATTAATTTCTGACCTATACTTCCAATAGCAAGCATCAAGGGTCTAAGCAAGCTGGCACAGCTCATTAAGAGTAGGGGATTTGCCAGTATGGGAAATGTTATCTTTAATGTAGTCTGGGAGACCATTATAGAAATAATGGTGGAGGGCATCTCCTTTATAATCCCAGACTTGCAAAGTGATCCTATTAAATTCCACTACATATTTGTTAATTTGTTGACCATTCTTTATAGTCAACTAATTCAATTGGTGCTTCATATCTCTAACCAGGTCATGGGGTCTGAAGTTAGTCTGGAGTTCCTGGATAAACTCCTTATAGTTGTCTATTCATAATGGATAAAGGTCAGGATCCTTTATGAGTAGGAGGTCAGGCTTGAACCACTCCAATGCCATGCCTTTAAGATAAGATTAAGCATAGGTAACTTTGGCATGGTTGGTAGTGAAGGCCTTGGGACAATCTTGGAAGTTTAACTCACATTGAATAAGAAAAACTCGGAGCTTCCAGGAGTTGGTTCCATTAAACTGGTCTGGTTGATCTGGTTCACAAACCTCAATGCACTATAAGGTTTTGAACATTTTGCACAATAAATGGGCAAGGCCCCAAATAGCACTGGCCAGATCAGTGAGAGTGTCACAGGGTATGGACTTATTATCTGGAGATGGGTCAAAAGCTTCATCCAGAATATCAGAGCCACTGTTGTTAAAAGAGTTGTTTTCATAATTATTTGATGGTTTTATGGAATTACCATGATTCAGAGGTGTGTGTGGAGGGTAGGGAATTTCTAAGTCATTCTCAATTTCTATGAAGTGGGCAATAGAGATAGATGAAGACAGTGGGACAGGAGCCTGTGACACTGAACTTGGAATGTGTTGAGCCAAAAAGCTCCTGAACTGCTTGATAATTGCTTAAGAGTGAGCCCTAGTAACGCAGATGGACATGATAGTAGTAGCAGTACAAGTGGGAGTCTGAATATACTATTATAACTTGGGCATACTTCCAGAGGTACTCTGAGTAACTCTGGAATGGATGGGGCTTGGCTTTACCATATGTGGTGTGCTCTTATGCTGATACTTGGGCCCTGAATTTCAGAGAAGTCAGAGATAGTGTGGAGAGTCAAGGGCATACTGGACTCTGAAGGGACTACAACATAGGTTACAATGGGTAAGCAGTGGCAGGTATAAACATGAAGTACAATGGGGTATTAATATCAATATTCTGACTAAGGTATAAAGTACATGGCTATAGTATTTATACCTTCAAGAGCTGAGTATTGTAGTGAAATAAAATAGATGCTAATTTAGATGTGAAACAGGTATCTATATTTCTAGGAGATGAATGAAGATGTCAGGAAAGACAATGTCTAGTCTTGTTAAACTAAAATGAAAAAGGGGTAGGAAAAGTGAAAGAAAATGGGCAGGAAACAGGATGAAATAATGGAATAACCTCAGAGTAGTCTCAGAACAGTATGGAGTTAGCATGTATGAAGTTGTAGGTATTATTAAGGAAACAAGGCAAACTAGAGGTTTTGCAACTTGAAATTGACCAGAGTTGCACTAAAGTATATTCAAAAGGCATGGGATATGACATAGCCTTAACCTAGGATTAACCTTGATAAGACTACTTGTTCACATGATCACATGCTTCTGGTCACATGACTTTGCAACCATTTGCATCACATGCTCTAAAGTTCTTATAATTATGTGCTAGAGACCTTAATATTCACTAGACATGTAACATAACAAGTTGGAGGATTTTCAAATAGCTGGGGTAACTAATAAGGGGATGGTTGTAATAGCAGCAGAGGATGAATTGACAAAGAGATTCATCCATGAAAATGTATATGTAATTATGATAAGTAAGAAGATTGTTACAGAGTTTTCAATTAGTGACATATTTGCAGAGATCAGGATGCATAAGGTTATTCCATTTATGAAGGAGGAACAAACACAGGGGGTTGGTTTCTGTGTGTTTGCAGATGTGAGTGGAAAAAGTGACATTGATGTTGTGGCAGAAGAAATACTCCAGGAGGGCTGTCATAGCCAAGTTATTGATAAAGTTGAAGAGGCAGAGGTCTGGGCAACATAAAAGGGCATTAAAGCCCATAAGGGCTGATCCATAACACAATGAAGCTGGATATCAAAGTTAGCAAGGTTAAAAAGCCAGTGGGCTTGTTAACAGTTGAGAATCTGGGGTTCATGGAAGTTTTTGTGATTAGTAAAGACCTGAATAATGTGGGGAGAGTCCTGAAGGTATGGGTGCCAAGTTTTAAGGGTGCAGATAATTGCAAGAAGTTTGTAATCATAGATGTTATAGTTTCTTTCTGTGGTGGAGATGTTATGCACTTAGCAAATACTAATGGTCTTCTCATGTGACCATGGGACTTGCCTACCTTACAAGGATAAACTCTAGGCTTAGGTTTGATTTATTATTCAGAGTTATCCTTGCTTATGAGTTAGTTACATGATGTGGCAGATCTCAGATGAGATCTTAGATTAATATCAATGACATCTGATCTAATGGATCAAAATTAGTATCATATCTATGGCAGAGATCTAGATAGATCTTCTTGGCCTCTAGATTGCCATGCCTTTATCATTACCACTTACCCTAAGCTTCCCTTCCATTCTCCCACATCCTTATGGTGTGGTTCTCTTCTCTATCCCTTGATTCATGAGGCCACTGCCTTATTCCTTAATCATCTGCCCTATGCCCAGTTTCTCTATTTAGAAGATATAAGCAATTACTGCTATTGATTCACATAGATGGTAGATTACTTATCCTGTATAGAGGCTATGCCTTGTGGCAATATATATATAGGGTGGGCAAAACCTGGAGTCTCTCTGGTCTTGATTACTTGTATCTTACTTGCCTTTACTTGAACACTTCAGTGTTAACTCAAGTTTCTTCTTCTTTCTTCTTCCTTCTTCCTTGTGGCCTGAGCACTAGTTTCTAGTGTTAACTTGGGTTATCCCTCATCAAGATTCACAAGCCTAGTTAGAGGCCACTAGCTTAAAAGCCCTCTTGTTGTTTTAGATTGCCTATTACTTACTGGTCTGCATTGGTATTTCAGATTGCACTCTTGTTGGTGCATAACAGGAGAAGATTTGGGAGAGATAGGAACAGAGGTGCCAGTCCCTGTTTGAATCTGTTTGAAAAAAGATACCACCAGATACATAGGCCAAGGCATTCATGTCAATGCCAAAGGGTTGAATGAGGTCTGGGAGTTATAGAACAGGTTGAAAGAGAAAGAGAGCCTTAAGGAGGTTAAAGAATTCCTGACAGGCTGGAGTTCAGGACCAAGAAGCTATCTTATTGGTAAGGTCAAGAAGGAGATGGGCAATGGATAAGTAAATTGCCTATAGAAGTTAGCAAAACTAAGAAAAAAATGAACATTCTTGACTTTTTGAAAAAGAGGCCATTTGGTAATTTCATTGATTTTGATGGGGTCCAGGGCAAACCACCATGCCAAAATATTATATCTTGGAAGAGGCAAAGGTATATTTCTCCAATTTAAGATGGAGATTAAGGTCCACCATCTGTTGGAGAATGTGAAAGATGTGAGTTCTATGGATATTAGCATCTGGGGAGAAAATAAGAAGGTCATTCATATAGATAACAAGCCATTCTTTGGTAATCATATTATAGAAGAAGTCATTTATAAAATGCTAAATCATGGCATGTGATTTGTTTAGATTAAAGAATATTACCATGGGTTTGAAAAGGCCCTTGTGTGTAATATAGGCTGCCTTTTATTGATATCCATTCTTGATGCAGATGTTGTTGTATCCCCATTGAATATTGAACTTGGTAAAAAGCTTTGCTTCATGGAGTTTATTGATGAGGTCAGAGATAAGGGAGAGAAGGTAGATATTGCAGATAGTGTGTTCATTGATATATCTATAATTCTGACAGGGATGGAGTTTACCATCCTTTTTTATAATGAAAAAGAAGAAAGACACTTGGGAGAAGTTGCAGGGGTAAATCTTGGCTGCACAGAGGTTTTCTTCAATAAAATCCTCAGTGACTTGATATTTAGGGGTGGGGAGAGGATAAAAATTTCTAATCTTGAGTACAAATGTTTCCTTGAGGTTGATCTCATGGTCATAGGATTTAAATGGAGGAAGCTTGTCCAGGGTCTTGGGGGTGTCTGAAAAAACTGCAGTATACTTCTGATACTCAGAGGGTAGGGTGGTCTTTGGCTTGGCCTTTTTGATATTACAATCAGTCTCATTCTCTCAGTCAGTGGATATTACTCATAGCCACTTCCATTACACTCTGTCTGTTTCCACATGGATTACTTACTCATCCTTAGTTATGTACTATGACTTATTCAACTGAGTCTGAATCTTACTGCCTCTATATAAGAAGTGTACTTTCCCCTCCATGTTTCTTATGCTACTTCTGCCTTATTCTATCCTGCTTTCTTCAAGCATCATCTGAACCTTTGCTTCATCCTCACCAAGGGAGTCCCACTTGTGTTTTTTTGATGGCAAGCACTAAACAAGAGTCCTTGACAAGTTCCAGCATTCTTATCTTATCTTCAACCTTTACTAAGGGACTATAGTGCCATCCCACATTTGCACCATCTTTAGTATCTGAGGCTAACCACAGTCAAGCCTCTTTCCTAGCCCACCATAGCCTTAAGGTCTATGTTAGTCCCTATCCAGGCCTAGTATAACATTTGATCTCAATGGTAAGTTCTGTGGAGGTGGTAAGTTTTGCCACCATTATGAATGGAAGGAATGCTGAGCAAGAGTTGATAACACAAGATGAATGCCATTAATAGAGGTTAGTGTTAATGGATTGGTTTAGGGTTTTGCTTTCTAGATAGCAAATCAGGTATTTATCCTTGATTAGAGAGGTTTCCCTAATCTGATGTTGTTTGAAAGAAGATTGTGTCACTTTGGAGCAATAGAGCTTCTTGAAGTGATCAGAGGAGGTGGAACTGTTATGCTAGGCCCAGGTAAGAACTAGCATAGGCCTTAAAAGTGTGGCTAAGGGTCAAGGGCAAGGCTTGACAGTAGTCAGTCCAAAGTGACAAGATAATGGTACAAATGACATTGTATGTCCCTCAGTGAAGGTTGGGGACTTTGCAAGGATGCTAGGCTTGCAGGAACTTCCTGTCAACAATTGTTGCAGGTGGGAACCAGAGGTTCTGAGGGAAGCAAGGTAGTATAAGACAGAAGTAGTATAAAGGACAAGGATATAAGACTATGCTACCTATACTATGGTGAATAAGATTGGGACTCAGTTGAATAAGTCATAAATAATGACATGGCTAAGTATGTGATCTGTGTGGAAACAGTTGGAATGAGAAGGAAGCAGGCTATTGATTATAGCTGCTAACTGAGAGAATATTCTGGAATGAAAGAAGTCTGAATGTTCCAGAATATAACAAGAAATTGTCAGGGATGTGCAAAAATTAGAAGCTGGGAGAAGAAAAGAAAGAAAAAAGGGACCAATCATATCATTACCCCCTTAGTATGTTTAATGACCCAGTTGAACAACTCAAGGACTCAAAAAGAAGGGGCAGGTAACTTGGTAATGTTGGCCCAGCCAATGGAATTAATAACATCATTATTATTATTGGTGTGATAAGAAGGTGGAGGGAGTGAAAGAGAAGGGGGTGCACAGTGATAGGAACCATAAGAGCAGCAAGAGTACAAGAAGCCATGAGAGGAGCCACAGGTAGAGTGAAAGTGGGAGGATAAGGAGGCAGAGTGTCAAGGTGAAGGTCAATAAAGAGGGCAGTTAGCTTGATTATGCCCCAATTGCCATTGAAGGCAGGTGTGGTACTGATAGACAGTGCAGTTAATATAATAGTGCCTGAGTATGTGACATTAAAAATGCCCTTGAGTGTATTGGAGATGCAAGGGAGGTAGAGCAGTGCAACTGTAATGGTTAATTCACCAGCATTTGACATGGTCCATTATGGTGATTTTATCAGGGGTGAGTGGGGTAGAGGAGGCAACAGGAGAAAAGGGTTTGATGGGGGATGTATTGACACAGGAGGATAATAATTTGTATTCAAAATGATTAATGTTAGAAAGAAACTTGCCAAATTCCAGCTAATATGCAAAATCATCAAGGACAAATGACATTTGATGGTGAATGGTATTTAACCCAATGCATATGGCATTAGTGTTAACTTCAGCAGAGCAGCAGAGAAGTGAGAATGTGAGATGAATATGTTCAACCTGGTAAAATAATATGTACAATGCCCAGAGAAAGGAGTTTATGTCTAGGTGGGATCTAATGGAGAGGGAGAGCCAAGAGTTGAAGATAAAAGACCATGTGAGGGTAGAGTAGGTAAAAGAATAATCTTTAGGCTGGAAGGCATAAGAAGAAATAGGAAGATCCACAGTGGTAATGGTTCAAGTGGGCATAACAAGATGGAGTCCTGAAGGGGAAATTAGAATGGGGCTGGACTGGGTATTGGCAATTGAGGTGGATTCTGAGTCAATGAGGTTACAAGATGGGGGAGGTTATAAGGTCTTTAGAGGCTATAGTTTCTAAAAGGAGAACTCAAGAAAAGGGAGCAAGGGAAAAGTCAGCAGAAATGTCTATAGTATCAGAAGGGAAAGTATGAGCATGGACAGGAAATAGTTGAAGGATTGAATTGGACAGGGTGATAGGGGCAGAGGCAGGGAAGGAAATGGTAGAGACAGAATCAATGGTAAAATCTGGGGTAAAGCAAGAGTAGTAAGTAAAGTTATAAGACATAGTTATCACTTTGGTTTCTTGGGGCATTGATTGTGTGAGTATCTGGTTGGGGTCAAGGATAAAGAAGGAGAAAGAGAGTGGAGTCATTTATATATCTTGATAAGCTTAGAGGCATTGTGGAGATTGGACTTGGGTTCCCATGAGTCTTCTTTAGCTGAATAGCTCTTCCATTGGATCAGAAAGGAGTGGGAGGAAGGTGGACTACAATGTTTTAATATCCATTTGACTTCATATTCTTCTTGACCTTCTATAAGATCCAGGAGTGAAGTGGGGAAGTTCTTCCCATAAATGTCATTTTCACAATATGGTAATAACAGGGAAGCATGAAAGACTGGGTGAATCTTTCAGGAAGCAGGAAGACAAAGTTAATAGATAATTAAAAATAGAATATTGAAGATAGTAAAGAGTACTTCCTGTTTGAAGGTAAACCTGGAGTGAATGCAGAACACCATGGTTTGGCAGGCAAGGTTGTGGGCCACAAGGGCTTCATCTCTGGCTGCTGTTAGGTTTTTCAATCTAATAGTGACAGTAGGCATGAGGGTCTTAGAGATTACTAAGGGAAGAGTATGGAGTTTATATTCTATTATGAGATAGAATGAAGATTAATTGATAACAGAGTGAGGGCAGCAGTTGTGAATGAATTCTGTATGGGAGATTTGTTCTGCCCATTTGAAGAAATTGGCTCTGCAGAAGATGCAAAGGTAGGTTTCAAGTTCCTGGTTAACTTATTTAGTTTTTCCATTAAATTGGAGATAGTATGTGGTGGACAGGGAGAGATCATAGTTAAGGAGTTTACCAAGCTCCTTTGTAAAGGCAGAAGTAAATTAAGAACCTCAATCTGAAATGATTTTGTTATAAAGTCCAAAGCATAAGTAGACCTTATGGAAGAAAAGTATGGCTATGTTTTTGGCAGTAGTGGTTATCTTGGTTGGGCATAGAGTTACTCCCTTAGTAAGCCCATGGTCAACCATGATCAAGAGGGAATCAAAGCCATTGGAAAGGGATAGGTTAGTAATAAGGTTATAGGAAACCATTTGGAAGAGATGAATGTGGTGGAGTAAATAGGGAACAGAGCAGGGATAGAGGAATGGGTATTGACCTTGTTTTGCTGACAGATGGTGCAACCTTCAACAAAGTGGAAGATATAGGTGGCCATGCCAGGCCACCAGAATTCTTGTTTAATAAGTTGGAGGATTTCAAGATACCTGGGTGATCAACAAGAGAGTGGTTATGGCAGTGACACAGAATGGATTAGTAAAGGGATTTATTAGCAGGGATATAAATGTGGTCTTGCATTACACTAAACCCAGGTAGAGTCAGGCATAGACCTTAGAAGAGAGAACTACAAGGGGATAAGCTCAATGAAGGGTTATCTTATGGACAAGAAGTGGTATGACATAAGGATAATACTAGGGGAGCACTTAGATAAAGGGTTGAGCTATGACAGGGATGCTGGCCTACAGAGTATAATTAATAACTGGGCATTGATGGAGTTCAAGGGGTTTCCTCTTGTGCACTGATATGTGAACCAAGAAGAATGGATTACCAAGAAACCATAGGGCTTAAGGTAGCTGTTATAATTCCCCTATATCTTTTCTTTTCTCCACTGTGTTTCACATTCACATATCCTGGATGCTTTCTTGTTCTTGTTCTGGAACCTTTGCCTTCTTTCATTCCAGAACATTTTCTGACTCATTACACATAACTCATAATCCACATCTCTCACATAAGTTATATCTTATTACACATGGGATGCTTCTCCTGTGTTCCATCCATTTCCACATGGATTACTTACTTAGCACTTGTCATCCCTATGACTCATCCAACTGAGTCTGAACCTTGTTTTCCTGTACTATAAAGTAGTGTACTTCATCTTCTTTCTTCTTATACTACTTCTAACTTCTACTTTCACATACTATTATGATCCCATTGTATACTGACAGTCTTACTCACGTGACCATGGGACTCACCTGCCATATAAGGATAAACCCCAGGCTAGGTGTTGATTTGTTATATCAGAGTATTCCCCACTGATGGGTTTGACATATTAATGTGGCTGGATCTTAGATGAGATCTTAGATCAATACTGATAATATCTGATCTGATGGATCTAGATTAGGATTGTATCTGTGGCAGAGATCCAGATGGATCTCCTTGACCTTATGGCAGCCATGCCATACTCATATCCATTGACTCTAATGCTTTCATTCTCCCACATCCTTATGGATATGGTTCCTCTTTCAAAACCCTTGATCTGTGAGGCCATTGCCTCATTCCTAGTTCATGCCCTATGCCCTAGTTTCCTATTTAAGAAGGTATGAATGTATACTACTATTGGTTAACATAGATAGTAGTTAGTCATCCTATATATGGGGCTATGCCTCTAGGCAATATATATATAGGATAGGCAAGACCTGGAGTCTCTCCAGTCTTGATCACTTGTATCTTTACTCCCCTTCATCTGGGCTCTACAGCTAAGAGTTAACCTGGATCCCTTCTTCTGCTTTTCCCTTTCAAGATTCACAAGCCTAGTTTGGAGCCACTAGTTCTAAAAGCCCTCTTGTCATTATTGAATGCCTGTCACTCACCAGTTGTTGCAGTATTTCAGATTGCACTTTTGGGGTGCATAACACATACATCAATATACTTGATATCTTGGCTGCTTAGAGGCTACTCCCTCTCAGCAATCTACAACCCTTCTTAGTCCACACATCAGTGTACAAGAGGGAACCTTGGAATCTGCAAGCCACTGTCCTTGCAGTCACTCAACACATCATTTGAGTGCCCTTGATGATGCTATCCTCATATTACACCACTCCTTGCCATGAGCTGACCCTTTGTCAAGCTCACCCCACTTATAGTTCCCTCTTCCAAAGGTCTATGCCTAACTCTACCTGGACCTAGTATAACAGTAGCAAGAAGGTTTTATTATAAGCATAGGAGCAAGTCAAAGTAAAGAGATAAGAAGTAGCATAAGAAGAAGGGAGGTAAAGTATGCTACTCTATAGTACAAGAAATAAGGTTTAGACTCAGTTGGATGAGTCATAGGAATAACAAATGCTAAATAATTGATCTGTGTGAAAATAAATGGAACATGAGAGAAGCAGTCCACATATAATATAGTATGACTCATGCAAGAAAAGTGAATTATGAGTCAAAGTGGCTGAGTCAGAGAATGTTCTGGAATAAAAGAAGCAGAAAGTTCCAGAACAGAAACAAGGAAGCATCTGAGATGCATGAAGGTAAAACTAGAATAAGATAAAAGGAAAAAGAATAGGGAAATTATAACATTACCCCCTTTGTATGTCTAATGTCCCAATAAGATACCACTAGTCATAGGCTGCTGGAAAGCCTATGATGTTTGCCCAGCTAATGTTGTCAATGATATTGTCCTTATTATTGGTATGATAAGAAGGTGGTGGGGGTAAGCAAGCCAGGGGAGCACAGTGGTAAGATCCTTGGGAGTGGTGAGAAGATCATAAGGAGTGCAAGAACTGGGTAGAAGATGAGGTGGATAAGATGGAGGGCTAAGGATAAGGTCAGTAAAGAGGGCAATAAGCTTGGTTATGGCCTGGTTGCCATTAAAGACAGGTGGAGCACTGGTAGAAGGGGCATTGGACCTGTTGATGGCCCAGTGTATGATATTGAAAGTGCCCATCATAATAGCAGAGGTGGCTAGAGGGTAGATGGACTCTGCCATTATAGCTAGACCACCATGCTTTTGTATGGGCAATATGGTCAAGCTTAGCTAAGGTAAGTGGGGATGACAAGGTGAAAGATATGGCAGGGCATGTGGGGAAAGGTGCTACTGAGCAGCAGATAACTCTTGTTCAAATCAGTTGAGGTTGATGAGAAATTCCCCAAACTCCAATTGGTAAGCAAGGTTATTTAGTATGAAGAATAACTGGTAGTAGTGTTACAATCACTTTTTACTTTTCACATCATGTGACCGTGGGACACTTATTCTCTTCACCTTTTCACCCTTTCACATTTCACCTCTTCACATTTCACATTCTAGACCATGACATCATTACCTGGCAGATCCCATGTGGGACTATTAGAGTACTCACTCTTTTATTGCCATTGGTTGGCTTACTGTATCAATAGTTAGGGCCGGGCTAGTTACATGGTCCGTGCACTCTTCTGTATTATATATAAAGGGCTGGTGCAAGCTGGGACTCCCCAGTCTTGTGCACTTGAGCTCTAGGGCTCTATACAAGGCCTTGACTTTTCTCTCTTCACTTTGCCTAGTTCTCTGAGGTCTAGCATAAAACCTCAGCTCTTAGTATTAAGGCATCCACTGGACAGAAAGTGAGACTCGAGAACAGGACAGCTGCTTGCTGTTTCAAGTAGATTGTGTCAAGACCTTTGTGAATGGCATTAGTGTTGACTTCTGTGGTATGATGGAAAAGTTGGGTAATTAGTGACATTTTCTCAATCTAATGATAAAGCCAATAAAGGGCCCAGAGGGGGGAATATATGTCTAGATGTGATCTGATGGCAATAGAGAGCTATGAGTCAAAGACAAAGGACTGGAGTCCAATGCAGTATATTTCATTGCAGTCTCCAGGATAAAGGGCATGGGCAGTAATAGATAGGTCAATGGCAGTAATAGGGCAAGGAGTGGCCAGATGGGCCATGGGTGGTGAAATAAGAATAGCTATGGGGGAGAATGGTATGTTGGCTAGGTAAGTGGGAGCAGGGGATAATGTAATGGGGACAGAAGTAGTTCCCTTGGTAGGAAAACCATTGACTAAAGACATGGTGGGCAAAGTAAATGGTAATGAGTTAGCAGAGATAATAATGGTCTCAGAGGGAAGAGAGTGGGTGTTACGACTCTGGAATCCAGAGGCTACACCTAGCTGATGATGATGGAGGAGGAACACTGAAGAAACCCTAGTGGTGGCTCAGACGAGGAGCAACTGAGGATGACTCTAAGAGATGGAGGACGAAGAGGACTTGGATGAGACACGGGCTCGAGCTTCCTGAGATCTATGCCTTTCCTTGAAGGGCCTGGATTCCTGAGAAGAGCTTTCTCTAAAGCCTAAAACTGCCTATAGCATCAAGTGATAAAGTCTGAGGACTTTAGCACTCTGGGCTCGGCCTTTATATACTACTCTAAGAGGTACACGGACCATGTATATCCGTGTCTACCCTAAAGATGTATAGTAAGCCGACCAGTAGTGTATCTGGCGTACTCGTGTAGGCCATGAGGGGAATGCATGGATTAGAGATGAATGATAAAGGGGAATGGAAGGGAAGGGTCATGGACACAGCGAGGATGGGGATCTCAATCCACAGATGAGATCACCTTGGCAGATCTGTCAGATCCACGAAGATGACCAGATCCAAGATTGGGGAGATCCGAGGAAGATCCAGGGAAGATCCAAGGAAGATTCCTAGATGTGCCTTGTGGTCACTAACCTTAGAGAACTCATATAGTATATGCCTGATCCTAAAGTAGGGTTTAGCCTGATAAGGGTTGGGATTCCCACGATCACATGAGAGTGAAAGTGGTTGTTGCATTGGTTTGCAACAGTAGGCACATATAAGGAAGATGGCATTAAGAGTTTCTTGGGTATGCAAGGACAGGACATTGGAGGCAGGAAATAAGGTGGTGATGGTGTTAGAAGATATAGTTATTTGTAAGCAGAGTAGGGTTTGATCTTTTTGATGCAAGTAGTACAAGAAAAAGAGGCAATGGGGGAAGTTTCAAGGAAGTGCTGCTTTTTATATGCAGTCAGAAGCTTGAAAGCATTAGTGAGATTGGACTCAGCTTTCCATGAGTCTTCTTCTGCTGAGTAACCCTTCCATTAGATTAGGAAGGAGCAGAAAGAAGGTAAGCTGTGATGTTTTAATATCTGCTCAACTTTATATTCTTCTTGATCTTCTATAAGGTTTGGAGTGGGGTTAGGAAGTTCTTCCCATATATGTCATTTTCATAATAGAGTAATAACAACAAAGCATGAAAGACTGGATGGATCTTCCAGGTTGTTGAAAAGCAGAGCCTGTAGGTTACAGGGGAGAGCACTTTAGTAATGGTAAAGGGTTCTTCCCTTTTAGGTGTGAATTTTGGATTGATAATGGAACATTTCAGATTTTATGCTTCTAGCCAAACTTTCATTCCTTTGGTAAAGGAAATGAACTTGGAGCAAATGCAGAATGCCATTATTATCTGGTATGTGAGGTTATAGGCAGTAAGGGCTTCATCCCTAGCCATGGTCAAATGTTTCAGCCTATCAGCAATAACAGGCATCAGGATTTCAGGGATCACCAAGGAAAGGGCATGGGGTTCATAGCCCATCAGGAGATAGAACAGTGATTGATTTATTATGGAGTGAGAGTGGTGATTGTGAGTGAATTCAGCATGGAAGATGTTTTCTGCCCACTTGAACAAGTTGGCTCTACAGAAGATACAGAGGTAAGATTCTATTTCCTGTTATGGTGACAATCTAACATGATGGTCTCACATGACTGTGAGAACTGTAGAGCATGTGATGTGACTGGTCATGTGCCAGGAGCATGTGATCATGCAAATGAGTAGCCTTATCAAGAAAACCCTAGGCTAAGGTCTAAGTCCAATTCAGAGTTCCCATGCAATGGTATTGGATCACTGATGTGGCAGATTTCAGATGAAATTGAGATCAGCAGATCTGTGGCAGAGATCTAGATAGATCTCCTCAGCCTTATGGCAGCCACGCCTGATTCATATCCATGAGCCCTTATACCTTCCCTTCCATTCTCCCACATCCTCATGGTGTGGCTTCTCCTCTCCATCCCTTATCTGTGAGGCCACTGCCTCACTCCTACCTTATGATCCATGCATGCCTTTCCATATCTATTACTTAGGGTCAGGAGCTACTTATGCTATTGGTGTCCATAGATAGCATAGATTAGGGTAGGCTCCCTATACATGGTCTGTGCACAGACATCTGCAATATATAAGGCAGGGAGTGTGAGCCTGGGGAAACCCAGTCTTACCCTCTTGTACCTTAGGGTTTAGCTTATACTCTTGATCTTCTAGCTTGATCCCCAAGGGGGGGATCCCCTTTGAGCTCTCTTGAGGTAAGGCCCCTGGTTTATTTCAAGAGCCTAGGATTCACCACAGCTCTCAAGTCTAGTTGGGGCCACTAGTACAAAAGCCTCACCAGTTCTCTAAGAAGAATAGGGCATTTACCAGGTGTTCAAGTATCAAGATCAGGGCAGGTAGACACCCACAACATTTCCTGGTTGATGCATTTAGTCTTTTAATTGGACTAAGGGTGGTATATGGTGAACAGAGACAAGTTGTAGTTGAAAAGTCTCCCAAGCTCTTTGGTGAAGGTAGAGGTGAACTGTGGGCCTTGATCAGAGATAATTTTGTTATACAAACTGAAGCATTTGTAGACTTTTTTGAAGAAAAGTGTGGCTATTTCTTCAATGGTGGCAATTTTCTTGGTGGAAATGAAAACCACTCCCTTAGTAAACCCATGGTCAATCATGACAAAAAGGGAATTGAAGTCATCAGAATGGGGAAGATCAGTGATCAGATCACAAGATATCTGCTGGAAGGAGCAAAGAGTGGGCACAAAGGGATGGATATTGACTTTGTTTTGTTAATAGACAGTGCAACCAGCAATGTATTGGCAGATGTAGGCAGCAAGACTGGGCCACTAATATTCCTATTGGATGAGCATCTGGGTTTTTAAATATTTCAGATGGCTGGTAATTTCATGATCATGACATTGGTGGAGGATTAAGCAATAAAGAGCTTTGTCCAGGGAAATGTATATGCAGTCATGGTATATGAGTAAAGTATCTTGAAGCTTCCAGTTGCAAAAGCACAATTGTAAGCCATTGCACATAGGTGTTATGCACTACTCTGAGTGCAATCCAAATACACACAAACATCAGTGAGTAACAGGCAATGATGACAACAAGAGGGCTTTTGCACTAGTGGCCCTGAACTAGGCTTGTGAATCTTGAATAGGAGTAACCCAAATTAGCACTAGGAATCCCAGTGTTCAGGCATAAAGGGAGAGACTAAGGGATCTGGGCTAACTCAAGCTAATGAGCCCAGACAAAGGGGAGTAGAGATACAAGTGATCAAGACTGGAGAGACTTCAGGTCTTGCCCACCCTATATATATATTACCAGGAGGCATAGCCTTGTACACAGGATAAGTAATCTACTATCTGTTACGGCTCAAGCCTAACACGACGGTCTCATGTGACCGTGGGAACTGTAGAGCACGAGATGCGCTGGTCATGTGATCAGTTGCACGTGATCGTGCGAACGAGTTGCCTGATAAGGCAAACCCTAGGCTAAGGCTAAGTCCTTATATCAGAGTATTCCCCTGCAC
>JBBPJW010000628.1:909-24816 GCA_038088935.1 Pulveroboletus aff. viridisquamosus
CTTTGGAACAAAATCTGTTTTAAGATCAACTGCATAATCTCATGATTTTCTTGTTAGCATTTATTTAGGTTGTTTTCAAGAGAAAACAGTTAAAAAAGGCCATACTTCTTTTGGAAGTTCTTTTCTTAGTTCGTCATCTTTGGCAATGTTAATGTTTCATATTTGACAGGACAAAGAACATTGTGGAAATGTAATTGTTTTCTTTACCCAGTCAATATCTGGATTATGGCACTTAAACCAGTCATGTCCTATCAAAAGATTAATTGATCTCAGATTTAAGACTAATGCTGAGATTTTTTTTTGATGCCATATCCTGGCTTTGTCCTTCATTTAGATGTATAGTATCATGTATTGAGTGATATGGCCAATTGTACTTTATGTTCCATTAGTATTATATACCATAAGAGGAGGCCTGGTGGACCTTGTGTCCTGATGATCTATCTCCATTGGCACTTTTCAACTGGATTAAATTCCAACTGCAGTGAATATAGGAGAAGAAGGTTGAGTAGGCTGCAGATATAAAGGTCAGAGTTGAAATCTATTTGGAGGATTAAATTAATTAGAGAGAGGTCTTTAAGTTCTGAATAACAGTTTTTCTATTATCAACTTCTCAAAGGTCCTTTTCACCTGTCTAAAAATAGGCAAACATATTTAAATATTGCCCATCATTATCTCCTTGCAAAGCTACCTGTAAATAAACTTGATAGTCTACTTCTTGTTTAAGTAGTTCCATAGCTTGTAGCTTCTTCAGGCTTTGATAAGCCAATTCGTCAACTTTAAAGTGTCCTTTTATTTTATTTTGTAGCTTTACCCACATAGACTATGCTGATTCTCCAAAAGGTTGTTCTGTATGTCACCCTTGTGCTTTACCTGAGTAACACTACTTCTTAACAAGAATAAGATAATATTTAAGACTATTAAACACTTAAGTGCCCTTCAGATCTTCTCTGGAACTTTCTGAAGAAAGAGTCAAATAGAATTTGACTTTACCTTATGTAATGTGCCTTTGCATTAGTTCTAATGCCCGAAATTTCAAAAGGAGATAGAGAGGGTTAAAGAATTGAAATAGGTTGTAGAGACTTGGATTCAGAGGTGTGAGAGCATAGAGCATGCTTACAAGATAGACGAAAGACATAGAAACATAGAAGAGAGTACTGGATTACATTGATATCTAAACTGAGGTACTGAACTTCTAAAGGCCTTGGACATGTAACCTGTTATAATAAATCCTTTTCCTTTCTTCTCTTTTCCTTTCTTCTCTTTTTCTTTCTTCTCTTTTTCTTTCTTCTTAGCTTCAGACTTCATATATCCTTGACACATTCCCTATTATATTCTGGGACATTCAGACTTCTTCTTTTCTAGAACTTCTCCTCTGTCAGCAAATATCACTATTCATGTTTCTTATACTACTTCTGCCTTATTTTACCTTGTCTTGCCTTATTCCACTTTGTTCCTCTCAAAGCATTGTAGAAATCTCTCAGCCCACTTGCAACCTTTATTGATAAGAATACATCACCAAATGGCAGGCCAAGGAGACAACAAGGCAAAAGGCTAAAAAAGAGGCCTGTAAAAGAGTGAGTAAAAATAAGCTAATAAAAAATGCCTGAAAAAGACTAATGGGCCCTGGCAAGTCAAAATCATACCTTATCTACATAAAGGTAAAGGCAAGATATAACTACTCTGGCCAGAGAAAGCTAAAGAGAAAGCAGAGATGAAAAAGTAAGATGAAAAAAATGCCCAGAGGTAGGGCAAATTTAAAGAGAAAGATGGCAGAACTGTGATAAAATAGCTAGTTGATTTGTTCCATTGCATCATTGATACTACCCTTCATACTTATGTTTATAATCACCAATGTGGTAATTTCTTTTATCGCATCATTCTTCAGAAATAAGAGGATTTTCCCCTATCCAACTGAGCCATTTGTAAATTGGAAACTTCACAATAACCTTCTGACTTACTATAACCAATTATATTTCTCTGATAATAAACTCTTTACCATTCTATCTTTTTTCACTGCCATAATTATATTACTGCAGATCATCCAGATTATCTTGAAATAAAACAATTGATCTCTATGGAATTCTGATAGCCAGGTCTCTCTATGTATATTCAGAAATATGTTGATGGCTGCACTGTTTGCCATCAAAACAAAGTTAATACCCATCCTTCTACCACTTTTTTTTCTCCAATTAAACCTGCTATCATATGTTTTTTTCAGAAAATCTTCTGCAATCATATCACTAATCTTTTTGTCTTCTATAACTTTGACTTTCTGTATTTGCCAAAGATATTGCTACCCACTTTTTCAACAAAGTTTACTTTATATTATGTACCTTTCTGATGCTCCTATGCATGATATGGACTGGCATGTTCTAGTGCGTCAAAGAAGGTAAGAGAAGAAAAGGGGAGTTATAACAAAAGGTCAAGACTGGGTTGCCCGAAGTCTTTTCCTACCCCTCATATATTTACTACAGATATGTACAAATCATGTACATCAATGGTAATCATTATCTATTGAGATAGGTGACTTCTTTCCTGTCATAATACTTGAACTTTTTTGATGAATGCTTCTAATCTGTCCTGGGAAACTGGTAGGGCTTTTAACTAGTGGCCCCTAACTAGGTGAATAAGAGAAGATATGATAATATGTCTACCTTGTGCCTGGTAAGCCCCTAACCCCCCATGCCACTCCAGTATTCTGCCATTACTCTTTTCTGCATCTGCTGCACCTGCATACTTATGCCTGACCACCAGTATCAGTTCTCCAGCCCTTTATCACCATTCCACCCTAGTCCCAGCCTTGCTCCTGGTTTCCACCCAGTTTTACTACCACTACCTCTTCTGAAAAAAAATAAACTTCATCATCTTGCAACTCAGTATTTATGGCTCTTGCTCAAAGATTTCTTCTTGTCTGAGTGATTCTAATTCATTGAAGACTGGGAACAAAATCTTTAGCATATCTTTATCAACGTCTTTGGGTATTTCTTCTAGTGATAGTTCATAGATGAATTGTAACTTGCATTGAGGTACCCATTGGACTCGTGGAGGTAATAAGTGCTTTAAGACTGGCAAGAAAGGAATTTCTTCCATAGAGGCCAGGGGAGATTCTCTTCTTGCTGAACCTTTGTCATCTACTGGAAGCTCTAAATTACTCCAGGTGGGACTAAACTCAAAAGGTTCATATAATCACTGAATTTCTTCAACAATTGACCTTGTAACTTTAACCATGCTGTTATCCCGCAACATGGCTAGAAGTTGCTCTGAGTAAGCCAAAGGGAAAGTCTCAACTGGGGAGAAAAGGGAAGAAAGTCTCAATGACTTCTTCTATATGGCTAAAGGAACCTGAGGTAAGAACAGGGTGGACTCATCCTGCACTCTGATAATTAAGGGTAATAGCCTAATAGGAAAATCCATGACCAGTGGTTCCAACTTCTCAGACTTGGGCTGCTTCTGTATCTTCTTTCCTTGTTTCTTGAGTGGCTTTTCATACTATGGGCACACTAACTGCCTGACTTAATCTTGAGAGCTGAACTTTGAGGAAATAACTCTAAAAAGTATTCTTGTCCTTGGCCTTGTCCTCTGACACATTTCTTCTTGGTCTATTGAGCTATGCTCTGCTTCAATTGAAGCCTAGGTCTTTATCCTATATAACCAGCTAAAAGGTCAGGAGAGCAAGACTGGGGAACTCCCAGCTTGCACCTCCTGCCTTATATATATTGCTAGCATCTGTGCACAGACCAAGTACAGGAGGCCTACCCTAAGATCTACTATCTATGTACACAATAGCAGTAACTACTGAGCTACAATAAGGTAAGGTAAAGGTATGAAGCAGAAATAAGAAGTAAGGCAGTGGTCTTATGGATCAATGGATAAGAATGAAAGAGAAAACCATACCATAAGGATGTGGGAGAATGAAATGGAAGGAAACAGGTTTAGAGATATAAATAAGGTCTGATAGCAGCAAGGCTGAGAAGATCCATTTGGATCTCTGCCATAGATGCAGATTCTAATTTAAATCCTAAGATCAGATGTTATTAGGGACTGCACCTGGATCTCATCTGAGATCTGCCATATGTGGCATGGGAATGAGAAAAAAGAAAAGCATCCATGGGAACAATGAAGGGACCAGCTTCTGAAAAGGAAGAGAAGGAGCAGAGATAAACAAGAACAGTGGAAATGAAAAAGAAAACCTGTAGAATCTAAAGGCATGAGGCTAACTCTAAGCCCTAAATCACCTGACTCATTACATGCCCTGATAAGATGAAAAGATTTTGATAACCACATGGAAAAATAAGATACAGTCATGTGATCAGAAAAAAAAAAGAAATCATAATACTACCCCTTCCAATACACCAGATATTCCAATCTTCCACAGTGTAGTTGGGAGTTCACTATAGCCTCTATCTCATACTCGGAATGACCTTCCTTAGTGACCACAATGGGATCTGGGTAAATATCATCTTGCCCTTCCAATGGAGTGAATGACTTTTTCATATGACTAATATTGACCTTCAAGGAAGGCTAGTAATAATATGAAGTTCTTCAGCTCAAGCAGCAATAAGGTTGCATTTTAGATCTGATCAAAGAGGCAAGGGGATTAGAAGGGAGCACAGAATGAATGTTATAGTGAAGTAATTTGAAGTTAAAGAGGGTAGCAGACAAGAAAACTGGAGCAGCCAAGGAAAAATCCTGGAGCAAGGCAGTATGCTGCTCCAGACATAGTCACAAATGAGTAAAACATCAATCAGAGTACCAAAACCCTCAAGGTAGTAGACTTCATTGTCCAAATAACAGAGTGTAAGAATGCTTTACAAGTGAGGCAAGTAGAGGAACTATAGCCTGGAAGGAGCGAGTTGATAGCTAAAATGGCGAGTGGAGTTAGTATGGAATTTGCACTTCTTTGGTTTGGCACAGAGGCCATGTTTTCAGAGAATATCATGTAAATGGACAATGACAGAGATATCAAGAAGTTTCACAAAGATAAAGCTAAAAAACCACTAAGAAGTTGCAGGGGAAATAGTGAGGCTGAATGGAGTGTGTGTGGAATGAGATTTTCCACTCATTGCCCTCAGCATATGGACCAGATGATAAACATGTCAAAAATTGAACGTGACATATATCATCACACAACTAAGAGTGTCAAGGAGATCAGAGATTCCTGAAAGGTGGCTAAATGGTAGTGCCAATTAGTGAAGAGGTACCTTCTTCCAGGTCAATCTTTAGATTAAACTTGTAATAGGGAGCAAGAGTGGAAGCATTGCTTTTACTGAATATATCTGCAATGTTATGGTATTCCAGTGGAATGCCAGAAAGGTCAGCTATGAAAAAAAGGGACAGCTGTGGAAAAGTAGTTGCAAGCAGAGAATGCAGATGAGCCAAGTAACCCACATCAAGATGAAACTAAAAGGTGATAGGATATCTTTCACAATTAGATTCATCCCAGTTAATAAGAGAGGTTGCTGGGGAAGCTCATGATCTTGAAGCAAGAATGGGCAGTATGACCACCAAGAAGGATCAGACCTTTTGCTCTAATAGCAGAGGCAATAAGTTTGGCCACATAAGTCTTCACACATCTACCACTACTCTGAAGGAAGAAATAGAGCCTTGTGCATCATGGATACTTTTTATGACTGCATGGTAAAGGGCACTTCTGATGAGGATTCAAGGTAGAAAGGCCAGCATAATAAAGGCTTGAAGCTTCTGATAATTATATGCATTTTGTTTATGATTTCCTGCTGAAGATCCCATTGCTCTTGTGGTAAGGACTTGTTCTGATAATCCTCTAAGTGCCTACCATGTCTTCTAAGGTTCCTGGCTATTAGATAGAGTCCATAGTAATAGAGATCTGATCTTGTGTAGGGTCCGGAATATAAAGAATATGGCTAAGATAGTGGTGCAGAACATCACAGAGATTATTTCTAGAGGCATCCCAGAGTCTGTTGGGATCAAGAGGAGCATAATAGACCAGAATTAAAATGAATAAGCGGTGAAATTAACAGCCAGTTCTAAAAACAGCAGCCTCTTGAAGTCATGAAAGCTACTCTCTATTATCTTTTAAAAGATCATGTGCACAACATGCCTCCTTGAAGGATGGATAAATTTGACCATTGACAGAGTTAAGATACTCAAAGGATGTAGCAGGTGATAATAAAAAAGCATAAATGAAGAGATATCCAAGAAATTAAGAAAGATTAATATTACCTTTCATAATAGTAAGTAAAACTTGATAATAAAAGAGTTCAGTGGCTCACTCAGAATCCTTGTAGATGTGCTTGTGAATATATTTGACTGCTTTAATTGATGTATAGACTTCCAGATTGATAGGGCAGTTGAATTTGACTGAAGGCTCTCTTGGATAAGGAAACTATATGATGATTATCAAAGCCCAGAGAAGTTAAAGTCATGGTACCATTGTAGTTTTCTAAGGTAGCATGTGCCAAACCTTCGATTTCTCATAGAAGAACTAGATAGCCTTTCAGATATAAAGTGAGGTGAATTAGCATTAGCAAGAGAATTAGAATTTGTAGGTCAACCAGATCTGGATTGTTGTGTAGATATTCTAGAAGGAATAAAAGTTGAAGATGAATTACTGGCTAGGGTTCATGGCAAGCTTGCCAGGATAAACCATTATTCCAAGTATTCCACTTCAAAAGTGGCAAAGATACATTTCTCCAGTTTGAGATAGAGATTGAGATCCACTATCTATTGGAGGACACAAGCAGTGCAGGTCTGGTGAGTGTCAGCATTGGGGAAGGCAATGAGAAGGTCATTCATATAGATAATGAGTGACAAGTATGGTAAATAAGTTAGTTGCCCAGTTCACGCTAGGATTTGTGGCCTGAAGCCACAGGAGTCCTAATATTAGGGTTTCTCTTTCACATACCATAACATGGCAAGAGACCAAGTAAGTTTACTCCTTTCATTTGGAGGAGTATTGTACATGTATGGATTATACAACCCTTTTTATTAAGGAAGTCCTTTGATAATTTAGCCAAAAAAGCACAAGATCTCTTTTACAGCAGACATTATAAGGTATCTCCAGACAAAAATACTGTGCAAAGCCTTCTTAAGTCCCTAATCAAGACAATGAATAATGTATACCACACAAAAGAGTTAAATGATTAAGTGATGCTTCTCAAGTAGACACCAAGGCTGATAAAGGCAACAGTAAAAAGTCAAAGTCTAGTAAGTAGAAGCAGATGAAAGCAGAGCACAAAGAAATCAGAAAAGAGTCTCCACACATAGATGCTGAAGCTAAAAAGCTTTTCCCTCAGAGTTCTACCAGTCATATAGAAGAGATTATGGAAATATTTTCTTCTCTTATATCCCCAGTCAAGTCTTTTCCCTCAATTTTATCAGAGTTAACACTAGCCATGTCATGAAATATCATAGTGGTTGAAGTTACAAGGATAATGATTGAAGAAAGCCAGTTATTTTATGAGCCTTTTGATTATAGCCCCACTTGGAGAAATTCAGAGCCTCTAGTAGAAGATAAAGGTTTATTAAGAAGAGTAGCCCTTCTGGCTTCTATGGACAAATATCCTTTCTTATCAGTTTCAGAGCCTTATGCCCTTCAAGGATTCAGTGGATTTATATTCAACAAGATTTGAGATACATCGTAGTTACAAGTTACAAGAAGAGTCCTATCCCTCTGGCCTCTATTTCTTTACAGAATTTCTTACTAGATAAAGTTATTAGATTACACCCCAGTTACTAAAAATTGTTGGCAACACAATTCACTTGCTCTCACATTTGCATGAGATGGGTTATTCCCTTGAAAAGTTGATCTTATCTTCTCACTTAGAGTTTGATTTCTTAGCAGAATCTTAGCTCTAAAAGTGAAGTCCCTAGTATTGAGTCAATTGAAAAAAGTAGAGTTCTACTGCTGGACTCTTCAGAGAAAGTTTTCCCTATTTCACTGGCATTATTTTCAAAGCAGATCATACTTCCAGAAGTTTAAGGTTATAGCATGAAAGAAGTTGAAGATCTTCTCAATACTGCATATAATAGTAGTTTTTGAGATTTTTTTTTCAAATGCTGTGTTGTGCATTTGCAACTTGAACAAACTGTTGCAATTTATTGCATATAGAATATTTATGATGGATGATAGTTGCTATCATCGATGTTAGAAATGAAAAAGATAATACAAGTAAAGTTCCTACACTGGATTCTCTGGTTTTTTCAGATTAGTTTCACCAGTTGTTTCTCCATAGAGTTCCTCTCTAGTTCCTCTCCCAGTAGGCTGCCTTCTCTAGAAAAAGTACAAGATATCTTTGCTCTCATTGATAATCTTGAAAGTATCAATAAAAGGATGCTGATTTTTTAAGCAAGGTGTTCTGCTTATCCTATTTCCTCCCTTTTTCACAATGCTTGTTAATGTTATGGTTGTATCAACAAAATCAAGTCCTTTATGTTATATTTATGCTAACAATTAGCATTTTTTTCTGTTTGGCTTAGTATTCCCTTCTTACTTGCCTGGTCATGGCTTATTGGAATGACTTTGCCTGAAAAGTGGGGTGAAAGTATATTACAGGACAAAGCCCATGCCAATAATGGGTTCAAATTTTATTACAGGTACTTTGTCCATCCTAGCCTTGATACTTGAACATCCTTGATGAATGCTTCTATCCTTAAACTGTAAGCAGGGCTTTTATGCTAGTGGCCCCTGACTAGGCTGCTAAATGAAAGAGAGAAATATGGTGGTCCTGTATAAAGCCTAAGTTCAGCAATCAGAGGGCCATACTAAAAAAGAGCTCAATAGAATCCCATCTTGAGATAATAAAGAGATCTAGTGAACTACTTGTATAATTTCATAGGTAATTAGCCTAAAGAACAAGTAGTGCAAGACTAGGAAAATTCCAGCTTGCATTCCCTGCCTTATATATTGCCAGAGTCTGCATATGGACCAAGTATAGGAAGTTTTACCCTAAACTACTACTATTATATACTGGCACTATTTAGCTAGGGGCTAATTTTTATTCTTACTCCAAGCTAAGTTTTCTTTACTATTTACCATCTTTGATCACTTCTTTGATCTTATCTTATCTTATCTTATCTTATATCTTATCATGCCATGAGATTGGGTCTAGCCTGGTCTAGCCTTTGTACCTCATGTAGCATAGCCTTTTACCTCATTGTAGCCTAGACTTTCTTTGATATTATGGCCTAGCCCTCTGATATCATACCTTACCTTTGCCTTGCTTTCTTTTACTAATTACTCTCTATTTGCCATTGGTTCCTATTTGATTTCCCTTTGCTCTATTTTCTTATTTAGCATTGTTCTCTGTATACCAGCTACCTCATGTATTTCTTGTGGCCTGATCCATATATATTTTGTAGCAATATATAAAGAGGCAAGGGCATAGACTGGTTTTCCAGTCTAGAGTACTTGTTTACTTGTTTATCTTGTTTTCTAGTGTCTCCTCTAGGCTGCCATTCTTTTGTCTCCCCAGTATTGGGCACTTCCTAAGATGGTTTCCTCTTGCTATTGGTCTAAATCCACAACAACTACTATTTAATAACCAAT
Organism: Pulveroboletus aff. viridisquamosus; assembly: GCA_038088935.1. NCBI lineage: Eukaryota > Fungi > Basidiomycota > Agaricomycetes > Boletales > Boletaceae > Pulveroboletus > Pulveroboletus aff. viridisquamosus. Next base: position 10,436 of record JBBPJW010000628.1, read on the forward strand.
AGCAGTAAGGCCTATATTAAATAAGTAAAAAGAGAGCATGGGGTGAAGATAAGAAGTAAGGCAGTGGCCTTATGGATCAGGGGATGGAATGGAAGAGAACCACATTATGAGAATGTGAGAGAATGGAATAATGCATAGGATAGTGGAGATAAATATGGCATGACTATTATAAGGCTAAGAAAATTCATTAGATCTCTGCCATAGATACAGATTCTAATCTAGATTATGAGATCTAATATTATTGGGGACTAATTTGGATCTTATCTGAGATTTGCCATATCATATGTTCAAATCTGTGCTGGAAAATACTCTAAATGTTAGGACTTAGCCTTAGCCTAGGATTATTCTTATAAGGCTACTTGTTCATATAATTATGTGCTTTGACTTGCTTAGAGTTCTCACTTTAAAAGCAGGATAGTATTATATATCTAGTGAATATAATAGTCTTTAGCATATGACTATGGGAACTGTTAAGCATGTAATGTAATCTTGTTATAGTTATATAACTTAAGATTTTTTAATTACATGATCTTATCTTATCCATGTGGTTATCTAATCTTTTATCTTATCAGAGCATGTGACAGATCATCTGATTAAGAGCATAAAGTTAGTCTCATGTCTTTAAATCTTGCAGAATTTGTCTTATTTTCACTTCTTTTCTTTTTTTTTATTTTAAAGAAGCCTAATTCTTGATTTTTCCATAAGGGCTTTTCTTCTGTTTAATCTCTATACCATATATATGGGAACATTCCCATTAGAAACTTGATTCATGTGCAACTCTATAGTATATAAATACTATAGGCTTAGTATTTCAAAGCCCTAGCTTTAATCACTTGTACTATTACTTTGTTATATGCTCAGCAAACACTGATAATTTACTCACATGACTGTAAGACTTATCTGTCTAAACAAGGATAACTCTAGGCTTAGGTTTGATTCTTTATATTAAAGTATTTTTGCTTGTGGATTAGTCACATAATGTGGCTGGATCTCAGATAAGATCTTAAATTAATATCAATGATATCTAATCTAACAAATCTAGATTAGAATTATATCTGTGGCAGAGATCTAGATAGATCTTCTTATAGTTGCTATGCCTTATTTATATTTACTTACCCTGAGCTTTCTCTCTATTCTCCCATATTCTTATGGTTATGATTCTTTTTCTATATCCCTTGATCTCCAAGGCCACTTGCATTACTTTTACTTATATACTCTATGCCTAGTTTCCTATTTAAGAAGGTATAAGTAATTACTGCTATTGGTTAACATAGATAGTAGATTACTCATTCTATATAGAGGCTATATTTTCTAGCAATATATATATAGGGTAAGTAAGACCTAAAGTCTCTCCAGTCTTGATTACTTGTATTTTTACTTCTTCTTTACTTGGGCTCTGCATTGTGGAGTTAACCTGAGTAGTTTCTTCTCCTTTATTTCTTATGATTTAAGCACTAGTCTCTAGTGTTAACTCAGATTTCCCTTATCAAGATTTACAAGCCTAGTTTAAAGCCACTAGTGCAAAAGCCCTCTTTTTGTTGTTATTTGCCTGTTACTTACTGATGTTTATTGCTAGTATTTGAATTGCACTCTTTGAGTATATAACATACTTGTATTAACTTATAGCTTTTCTTATTTATTATTATTTTTTTTAATAAGTTTGTGGCATGTTGATCTTGGCATATATAATACCTTATATTTAGAGTATTTTTCTGCACAGGTATTAATCATATAATATGGCAGATCCCAGATGAAATTCAGATATAGTCTTTAATGATATCTTATATACAAATCTAGATTAGAATCTAATCTGTGGTAGAAATCCAATAGATCTCCTTAGCCATGTAGTAACTATGCCTTATTTATCTCTGCCTTTTCTATATGCTTTTCTTTTATTCTCCCATATTTTTATAATATAGCTTTTCTTCTCTTTTACTTCTTTAATATGCAAGGCCACTGTCTTACTTCTTAGTCATATCCTATGTCTTTTCCTTTACTATATATAATTAAGTACTTACTGCCATTGGTGTCCATAAATAGCTGTAATTTAAAGTAGTTCCCCTATACTTGGTCTATATACTAACATTGGCAATATATAAAATAGGAAGTACAAGCTGGGATTTTCCCAGTCATTTTCTCTTAACCTTTATCTTAAATTACTATATTTGGTCTTCAGAGAAAGGCTTATTTGGCTTCACTAACATTATTTATACTTTGGCCTTATACAGGTTCTTAGTTTTCTTTCTCTATTTTAGTCTAGTTGGGGCCACTAGTACAAAAGCCTCATTAGTAGCAGAAGCACAAGTTAAAAGCATTTATCAAGGTATTTTAAGCACAAGGCAATAAATAGTTCATTTGTTTCAAGTATATATCTGGATTTTTATAGTAGTTATTGAGTTTTAACATTCTATTCTTTATTTATAAGCTAATAAGTCTACAAATACCATGGAAAGATTAAAAAGAAACATTTAGTGTACTTTAGAAGATTAGAAGAAGAAAAGCTACTCTAAAAAAGAAAATATAATATATAGAGAATATAATTTATTAAGTTTCAGCATTGAGTTACAAAAATCATTATTTTATTTATTCATCTGCTATTACTTATGATTTTGTCATATTTCAATCAAGATTAAATAGAGTATTATAGAAAGTTACTAATATTTGATAGAAAATCTTAGTCATTTTCCTTTATTGTCACTATTCTCCTGTTTAAGATCCTGCAGAATGCTATGCCAGTAGTTTACTTGGGACAGAGATATTTCCAGCAGGATAACAAAAGTCTGCAGTTATCTTTTTCATTATATATAGCAGTTGCTACATCTTCTTAAATAAAAGCACATGAAAATACCATCACTCCTATATTATCAAAGGTGTCAAGTTATTATGGCCATATACTAAAGAAATATCATCCCTGCTATAATTGCAACATAGTTGGGCACTTTGCAAAAACATGTTTCTATAATAAAATGGCTTCTTGCTATTCTTTTTTCAAGACTTGGTGACTGACTGATAAACATAACTTAAAACAAGCAATGGCTTTGAGCTAAAGCCACTGAGAACTAGACAAGAGAATAAAAGAGTCAAGATCTTGTATAAAGTTAAGAGCTTAAGTGCACAAGACTGGGAAAAATCCCAGCTTGAGCCAGCCCTTTATATATGTAATAGAGATATGTACAGACTATATTTCTAGAGTCTGCCCTAAACTATGCTATAGTAAGCTGATTAATGGTATAAAGAGAGTAAGTATCTTAGCAGTACCTTATAATAACTATAAGACTATAATATTGTGATTTAAAATAGTTTAGACTATGATATGTAAAAAAGTAAAAGAGTAAAATGGTAAAATGAGTGAAATGGTAAGGGTTATCACAGTTATATAATGTGACATGTGAAGAGTAAAAGTAAAAGTACAAAGTGGGTAAAAATAAAGAAAAAAGAATTATAATATATAAAATTTACTATTACAAATATAGTAAGCATGATTATATTGATAGACATTGTCCATAGGAACTACCAGTTTGAATGCACAAGCCAGCTATTATGCCATAAAAGACTACTACTTTTATAGCTCAAAGGCATTTAACTGCTCTGCCAAAACAAGTCTTGTTTATATTGAATAAATTCAGAAGCTAATATTATTTCTTGTCAGATTAACAAAACAAGTCTAAGAGCTCAAAAATCAAGTAGAAAAGTTATTACCTGTAAAGATAAAAGAGTCTTTCCCTTTTCTACTCTTTAGTCCTATTAAAGATGTTATGGCTCCAGTCTAACACAGTGGTTGCATGTGACCATGGGAACCATATGCCATTCAAGGAAACCCTAGGCTAAGGTTATGTTCTCATTATTTAGTATTTGAACAGACATTCTCCTATATAGGTCTAGTCACATGATATGGCAGATCTCTAGATGAGATCATGGCAGAGATTTAAAGGATCTCTGAGGCCTCATGGTTGCCATACCATATTCATAGATTGGGATCAGGTGCTTCCCTTCCATTTTCCCATATCCTTATGGTGTGGTTCTTTTTTCTTCCATCACATTAGATCTGTAAGGCCACTACCTCATTCTCCATCTCTGATCCATGCTTTTCATATATCTATTTAGGTCAGAGCTACTTATGCTATTGGTGTCCACAGATAGCTAGACATTAGGGTAGGCCTTATGTAGTTGGTCTGTGCATGGGCCCTGGCAATATATAAGGCAGGGACTGAGACCGGATATTTCCCAGTCTTACTCTCTTGACCTTTACCAGTTTATACAAGAGGAACTTCATGATCTAAAGGCCATCCCCAAGAGAGGAACCCTCTTTAGCTCTCTGAAGTGGCTCCTTTGGTTGCTGAGCTTAGGCTTTATATAGGACCATCAACACACGCTCATCAGCCTAGTTAGGGGCCACTAGCTAAAAGCCCTAAGCAGATCAGATATGAGGCACTCACCAAGAAAGACACGAGATCCAAGACAGGATGGCTAGTTAGCCATTTCAAAAGAAACAGTACTATAAGCCATATCTAGAAGAAAAAAATTGCAAACAAAACACATGACTGGTGCAACTAACAAGACTGCACTTTTTCAGAGACAATTGCCAGTTGGATCCATTTCTCTTGTTTTTAGCCTACTAAAAAATAATAACAGAAAAAAATATGTTCCTGGCATTTATAGAAACAGAAAATGGAAAAGAAGCAGTTGCCCATCCAGCACCAATTTCAACCTCTATAATGCTGGCTTTTAATTGGAAAAAAAATCAAACATTCTATTAAATATTTCTGATAATGTATACTTTAATAATCTTCTCTCTTTCTGCATTATCACTGTTTCTGCCCCCTTATAAGGTCAGTTTCATCTCCAAAAGCAATAGAGGAATAGAAAATGCTAGATAAAATATCCTAAACTTAACCACTTACTACAGATTGAGGTAATATTATTAGTATTGAAAGCTTTTTAAGCTGCATAGAGTTTATACCACTTTTTACCATTGACCCCCACTACATTTTTAGTGCTAATGACTCTTATGTTACCACTAATCACACTAAAACAATTGTAGAAAGAAATCAGAGTAATATTCCCATTCTCTTTTTCTTTGCTAATCTTTTAAATAGATTGAAGTTATTAGATTTAGTTGAAAGATATGTTGGAATACTTGCCAGCCATTATAGTAACAAGTAAGTTATTTGAACAACTAAAACACCATTATATGCAGCTATCTGCCTTTTCCCTTTCTTTGCCATTAGTTTTTTTAAAAGTATTCTTGCCATCAATGTTTTTCAAGGTTATATTCTTAAAATTCTCAAGCACTAGCCTTAATTCCAACAGATAAATGGAAAGAAAGCAAAAATGAAGAAATCACTCCCCCCTATCTGCCATTACCAATGCTATTACCCCCAACAATATCCTTCTTTTACTAAAATTCCTGCTGTTACTAATTAGAGAAGCAAAAGACCCAGAAGTAATGAATTATATGGTAATATCTCTTTAGAGCCACTTATTATATCCATTTAGAAAGTTATTAGCAGCCTCCTTGATCTGCCTTTATCCCTATATAGTAAAGAACTTCCAAACTTCACTAAAATTCAGCATTGCAATGCAAGGTTCATTTGTAATCACATGCTTCTCTATAAAACCACACTAAGTATACAAGTTATATACTATAATGAATATACAAATGCCTCCAATACCATAGCTTATAAATGCAACAATTATATATACAAGCAGCACACTGCAATGACCATGATGCCTCTATGCAGTACTACAATTGCATGGCATTTATGCTGAATAAAATTCTTAAATATTTTGAATAAAAAGCTAACAATTTTTTTTCAGATCTTTGCTCTTTCACTCTCTGCTCCATGTGTTGAGTCAGAATGCCTCAACCTCAAAAAGGGATACTAGTCTCAGAACACATAAAGATAGCAAAGTACAAAAAGCAACAAGTATAAGCAGAGAGCTGCCAATATAGTATTTTTTTTGTTCTCTTTCTTCTTTTCTTTTAAATGCTGTTTTATTTCTGGACCAGCTCAATCCATAATCCAAGCACTGTTGACCACAATTTCATTCTGCCACTTAAGATTCTTGTACCATATTATACAAATCTCAAGCTACTTAATAGCTATTATGGTCTTGACTTGATAACAAGAGCAATAATATAACCCAAGTACACAAATCAAATACAAATAGCTACTAAATATGGGCCAAAGAAATAGTGTAGACTATAATAGTAGTACTCAAAAGACTTTTTTCCTTTTTTCCTTTTTTTCTTTTTTCTTCCTACTTTTTATTTTTTCCTGCCATGTTTAAGATCCTACACTTTATCTATGACATTTAATGGGTCATGTGCTATATATCTCCACTGAAGCAAGATGACTGCAATGGCACTGCTTATACTATCAATGGCATGATTTTATTTTTCCCTTTTATTTTTTATTTCCTTTTACTTTCTGATCTTTTAAATTTATATTATAGAGAATCAGCTCAAGTTATGAAAATTAAGCATGAAAAACCAGCTATCATATAGAAAGAAGATCAAATAGGTCTAAAGTTATCAGTAGTATAAGAAGAATATTTTTTCTGCTGAGATTGGTATAGAGTGCCACTTACTATAAAGTCAAGATATTGTTAGTATATAAAAAATCATTATCTGAATAGTTTGGAATCCAAGCAGAGATTATATCTTTTTTTCATTTATCAAAACCTCCATATTCTCTCTCTATAACCTTTGCAGAAAGGACCAGATCTTGAAAATGGGCCATCACTAGACTATTAAGCACCTTAGATTTCAACTTTTCAGTAATAAACTTGTCCAGAGTTCTTATATTTAAAAAGGGGTAGTATTATAGTTTCTCTTATCATATAGTATTCTTTCTTATCTTTTTTCCTTTTTTCTTATAATATTTGCTGTTACATGTAATATCTTATATATATTGCATAGCTTTAGCTATGCAATTCTCAGATAGTAATATAATAACAGTATTATATTAAAAGACCTTGAGCAAATATATCTATATTTTTGGTATGTGCTTCTACTGCTGCTAAGACTACTGCTAAAGCCTAACCTTTGAACTAAAGGCTAGAAGAACTAGATAGGAAGGAATTTGGATCAAAGAACTTAATGTGACTATATAAAGAATGCAAGAAAAATACAAAGGGGTGAAAAATAAAATAAAAAGAAAAATGTGCATTATAATAGATAGAGCCAAAGTTAAGTCTTTTTAAACTTGAGCTTTTGTGCCATTAGTCTTTTATGGCTCCTTATGGTCTGCTTCCTTGATTTTCAAGCCCTATTTGGATTATATTATCCTTATCTTTGTTCTAACTCTATATAATTAGTATTTTCCTGCACTTCATTTTTTTTGCTACTTCTATTGGCTCTTATTGTAAGTTAGGATCATAATTGTTACAGCTCAAGCCTAACACAACAGTCTCACATGACCATGAGAACTGTAGAGCATGAGATGCACTGGTCATATGATCAGTTGCACATGACCGTGTGAACGAGTTGCCTAATAAGGCAAACCCTAGGCTAAGGCTAAGTCCTTTATTCCCTTGCATAAGGTATTGGTCACATGATATGGCAGATCTCAGATGAGATCCAGATCCTTCCAATGATATCTGATCTGTGGCAGAGATCCAGATTGGATCTCCTCGGCCTCCAGGAAGCCTTGCCACATTCATTGATTCATGTTTGTGTTCTTCCATTCTTCCATATCCTCATGGTGTGGTTTCTCTTCCATTCCCTATCCTTAATCCATGAGGCCACTGCCTCACTCCTCATTGTTGCCCCATGTTCTTCCTTTCATATATCTATTAGAGGCAAGAGCTACTTTAGCTATTGGTGTCCACAGATAGCACTCTTTAGGGTAGACCTTTCTGTACATGGTCTGTGCACAGACCTTGACAATATATAAGGCAGGAGGTGCAAGCTGGGATTTCCTAGTCTTGCTCTCTTGACCTCTTAGCTGGTTATATAGTCTGATCATTCAGTACTGCTGGCTAGGGTTTATACAAGGGCCCATCACTTATCCTTTCTCTATTCGCCTAGTTAGGGGCCACTAGCACAAAAGCCCTAGTAGTTATCAAGGACAGATCAGGAGCATCCACCAAGGCAGACTCGAGTATTAAGAAGTAGCAGATAGTTCCCACTTCAATAATAGTTAGATTTCTCAGTTTTCAAGCCCTTTATAGGTTATATTCTTTTAGTCTTGCCCTAGTTCCTATGTAATTAGTGTTTTCTTACATTTTGCCTTTATTACTACTTCTTTTGGATCTTGTTATTAGCTGGAGTTATAATAAACCTTCTTAGATTTAAAAAACAGTTAAATAATTTGCCTCTGAAGAAAAGAGTAAAAAGAGCAAGAGGCTATATTTTAATTTTTAAAAGTCATTATTAAGTTTTAACATTTTATTATTCATTTATAGTAACTTCAAAAACTGGCCTAATATGTCAAAATAAAATGAACTGAGTTCAAATGTACTGTTGAAACAGTATTTTGATGCTTAAACTCTATTACATCTAATTATAAAGAGCTAAAAGATCTTCTGAATCAAGCATACTACTATATTACAGAAAATACTAGAGGTAAAAAACTCTAGATGCAAGATACTGTTAGAATTCAGGATAACAGAGAAAAAGAGCTTCAAAAACAAACTTCAAATTTAAAAACACTGATTTGGCTTAATCTATGAATAAGAACATATATTTATCAGGCAAGAGTACTTACTGCCATTGGTGCACATAGATAGCAGTATTAGTTATTCTATAGTGAGACTATGTTCCTGGTAAATATATATACAGGATAAAAGAGACTAAGAGTTTTCCTAGTCTTGACCACTTGTCATAACTCCTTTTCTTTTTCTCTTTTCTTCTCTGGTATGCAATTGCTACAGCCTCCAAGCTGGAGTTCTCTTTTTTCTTGTCTTAACTCAAAAGCCTAGTTAGAAACCACTGCTGTTTTCTTTGCAATAAATTCATAAACCTTCTTTGATTTTACATTAGCAAGTGGAATAATATAATCTTTCTTTGAGATAAAGTTGGATTTTAAATTGACTGCATGGTCCCAGGGTTTGCATATAGGCATATATTCTGATTGTTATTGAGAAAATACCAGTAGAAATAACCAGACTTTTTGTGGGAGTTTTTTTTTCAGTTCTTTATTTGATGCTAATTTAATGTCAACTTGTTTACAAGTTTCATGGCATTCTGGAAACTAAATCATCTTGTGTACCCAATCAATATTGGAGTTGTATTGTTTGAACCAGTCATATCCTATTAACATGTTAACTGATCCTAAATGGGATATCATGGCCATTATTCTTTCTTGATGCTAGTTTCCATTCTTGTTCTTGATAGAGATGTGAAGAATAACATAATTTGATTTAGTCCCTATGATTTCCTTTGTTTTATCAGCATTGTAGATAGTTAAAGACTTTTCTGTGGGTTATTTATATAGATTATATTTTCAAATGTATTGTTGATCTATAAACATTAATAATGCTCCCAAATCAATGATTGCATCTGTAAATCCACAATTGGTCAATTTTAATCCTTTTTATTCTCTTGTTTTGCTAAATACCTTGGTTCCAATCTTGAGTTTGTTTTATTTAGTTCTATTAAAAATTTGATCTAGGGTTTTTGTTTCAAACTTAAAGTCTGCATATAGATAATTGTTAGTTTTCCTTTTAGAAGGAATTAAGTACCCTATTGCTAGGGCCACACTTGAATAAAATGCCTTCCTGGCAGAAAAACAATCAATTGATGCCCAAAGGCATAATAATATATACTTTGAGAAAGAAGAAACTTTAAAAAACACAGTACCTAGTTCTCTGTACTCCCTTTGCATTTTTCCATCTGCTAATAAGCCTTTATTTCAAACACATCTTTAAATATGCCCTTATTTCCTCCATGGAACTTCAAGAAGCTACTGGAATTTCTTGAAAATAAGCCATATCTGCCATATTGTACACCAGACCTATGACCTTTAGTTTGGCCATATACTAATTATTCTTATCTGGTGGTAAATTCTTCAAACTATATAGGTTGAATTTATTGTTGCCTCTATTGGATTAGCTGAGGCAGCCTTTGAGGAAAATAAGGAGAGGTTATTATATGGGTGAGGTTTTGGAAAGCTCTGTAATCTTGGAATATGTGGCCAATCTTACCATAGTTATAACAAGTTAGAGAAGAATACATTGATCTTGCATTTTGCCTGTCAATTTCCATGGGGGCACTATGGCCTGGCTGAGTGCTAACCACAGTAAAATAAGGAGGGGGAAAATGATATTGGTTTTGGAAGTTGGGAAGTTGAGGCAGGAATTGAGAAGAAGTATCAGGGGGTTACATTTCTGGCCTTTTTACTATTATTTTTTCAAAGGTGTGGCCCACCTGTCTAAAATGAGTAAACATATTGAGATATTATCTGTTGTTACCTTTTTAAAGAGCTACTTATAAGTATACTCCATAATTAACTGCCTGCTTGAGCAGTTTAATCACATGGTTGTTGTTAATTTCTGCTTCTTTTCTCAATAGATTAAACCTATTGAGAAACTTATCAATCTTTTTTCCCTGTTGATAAATGGACTGTAACTCTTTTAAGCTCTAATATGCCAACTTCTTGATATAGAAGTGTTCTTTAATTTTTATTTGCAGCTCCAGCCACAAAGGCCAAGCCATATCTCCATAAGTCAGGCCTATATTTTAGCCATTCTGCCAAATAAAATTATCCTTATGGTTATTGTATTTCATAAGGGTTAATGTGGCAAAATTGTCCATCAATTCTCTTATCCTGGAGAGAACAGCTATCATCTGAAGATAATTGTTCTTTCAATCCTACTCTTGCATCCATACTCAGAGTGCAATTTACCAATATTTCCATTTTTTCCTGTCCCTATCCCAGGCTCAAGAATCTGCAACTTTTCTTGTAATATTGTTTTTTGAACAGAGTAATAGCCCTGCCATTTGATCTATGAGGACTATGATATTGGTGCCTTCACCAGCCATAACTCAAGTGGGGGGTTGACTTCTTTAGTAAGGTAAAAAAACAAAGAAATTTAGAACAAACTGAGGCAAATTTTCTGTCCCTTTCTACTTTCTTTCTCCTATTCTCCTTGATGGTATTGATGCATTTTTTTAGGAGATGGGCAATAAGAATATTGGAATGATATACTACCTCAAATTTTCTTCTCAATGTTTTTCTTTTAACTTCATTCCTTCAATAACAATGGCAATGGTATATAGTCTTTTTAATAAGTGCTACTATTTTCTTATTCAAAACCTTGTCCAAATAAGCCTCTTTGGCTTTCTAATCCATAAGTCAGGCTTTAAAATGGCCAAATTTCATTAATCTCTCTCTTTGCTTAATATATAGTTAACTTCTTCTGTAAAAACAAAAAACTTGCTGGTATACTTAGTCTTGAACTTCAAAAGATAATGGTAATGGGATATAAGAAGTAGCTTTGAGCAAGTGTTATGCACATTGAGATTAATATGCCATAAGCCCACAAGTGAAGAAAAGAAATGTAATAAGGGGAGCTAGAGTTAATATAAATATAATACAAGTACTTAAAGCTAGGGCTTTGAGATAGTAGTGCTACAGTTTATATAGACTACAGTAGCATGCACAGATCAAGTCCCTGATGGGAGAATTTCCATACATGCAGCATAGGGATCAAAAGGAAGAGAAGTATTCTTGGAAACTATCAAGATTTTAAGTTCTAAGAATAAAAGAAAAGAAAATATTACAGGTACTCTGCCTTTCCTAGCCTTGGTACTCAAATATCCTTAATAAATGCTTCTATTCTCAAACTATAAGCAGGGCTTTTGTGCTAGTGGCCCCTAACTAGGCTACTAAATAAAAGAGGGAAATATGGTGATTTTGTGTAAAGCCTAAGCTTAGCAATCAGAGGAGTCAAATTAGAAGAGAGCTCAATGAAATTCCATCTTGAAATAACAAAGAAATCTAGTGGGCTACTTATATAATCCCACAGGTAATTATATTATGTGTTTAGCAGAATACTAATGATCTTGTCATGTAATCATGAGACTTTGTAACTAAACCAACAAGAGGGCTTTTAAGCTAGTGGCCCCAAACTAGGCTTGTGAGTCTTGAATGGAATAAGAAATAGCCCAAGTTAACACAACTAAGTACTTAGTTTTGGTTTTGGTTTTTTATTTAGAGTTTTTTCACATTTTAGTATTGGTCACATAATATGGCAGATCTTAAATAAGATTTAGATTTGATGCTGATAATATCTAATTTAACAGCTTTAGATTAGAATTAATCTGTGGTAGAGATCCAGATGGAAATCTTATCAGCCTTATGGCTGCCTGGCCACATTTATATCTGCTAATGCTATATACTTCCCTTTTATTCTCCCACATTTTCATGGTGTGGTACTCTTCTAATTCCCTTGATTTACAAGGCCACTATCTTATTTCTACCCTCCACTCTATGCTTCTCTATTTATTAGCTCTATGTATTTACTACTATTGACTTATAGATAGTAGTTACCATTTCTATACTTGATTTGTGCATATCTGTTACTAATATATAAGGAGTAGGAAGAGACTTGGGGCAACCCAGTCTTAACCACTTCTGTTACTACTGTCTTCTGACTTTAGTTCTTATATAGATATGGCTTGTTGCCCAGTCTGAATCAAGGCTCATTCTTTCTTTGCCTAGTTAAAAGCTCTAATATTAAAAGTCCACTTATCATTATTATTATTCCTGTTATGTACTGGTCCATGTCAGTATTAAAAGACACTCTTTGAGTGCATAACAGATTAATCTAAAGAACAAGTAAAGCAAGACTAAGGAAAACCCAGCTTGCACTCTCTACCTTATATATTGCCAGGGTCTATGCATGGATCAAGTACAGGGAGTCTATCCACATGACCATGCAACCATTTGCATTACATGCTTTGAAGTTCCCATGGTCATATGCTAGAGACTGTCATGTTTGCTAGATATGTAATAGAGAAGAAAAAGTGAAAATAAAAACTAATCCAGTAGAGTCTAAAGATATAAGGCTAACTTTAAGCCCTAAGTCAGGTGAATTGTTATATGCCCTGATAAGATAAAAGATTAGATAACCACATGAGAAAGATAAAATAAGGTCACATGATTAAAAATGTGAAAAATATATTATAATACTATTTCTATTCTTTCTTATTTGTTTCTATTATTTTCCAGTTTCATCTTGATATGACATTATTAGTATTACATCTAATATTTTCATTTGTATCCAGGTTATATTTAACACCTGCCTTTGCTTCTGAGATAACTCCTGTCTTATCTTTCTTTTCCTCTTAAATAATCTGCTTCTTTGAGATATAACTACTATAGCTTTGTATCTTGTATTTTAGTTTAAATATCAACCTAATCCAGCATTTTCTCCTGCTGTTCTGCCTTCTCCCTCTACCTTGTAAGCAGGCTCTATGCTCTCATACCTTTAAATCCAAGTCTCTATAACTTACTTCAACTTTCTAACCCTTTTTTGCCCCCTTTTGAAATTTAGAGTACTAAAACTAGTGCAAAGGCACATCATATAAGATAAAGTCAAAGCCCCATTCAACCATGTTTCTAAAGCAATCTAGAGAAGATCTGAAGTATGCCTAGTATTTAACTGTTAAAATTCTTTTATTTTTCCTTTTATTTTATTTTTTCTTTTTGATCTTACCTTATCTTATCCAGGCATGTAATAAGTCACCTGGTCAGGTCTAGACTTAGGGCAAAGTGCTAGCCTTCTATCTTTTGCCTGCTTTTCATCTTTATTATTTTATTTCTTCTATTTTAATTAAATCAATTATAATATATATATTTCTCTTTATTTTATTTTTATCCCTTTGCATTTTCCTTTCACTCTTCACATAGTCACATCATGTGACCCTATCATCCTTTCACTTTATTACCACTTCATTTCTTTACTATGTTATATCTTTATCTTTTATTACTTTATATTTCACTAGGTCTAGGCTAATCTAGCCTATAATCTTATACCACCTATATTTCTCATATATTTCTAAACTTTCATTCTTTTTCTGCCATTAAAAAGCTTACTATACACTACTGTAGGGCAGAGCATATCTTTCTGATCCATGCCTAAGATGCAATGATATAAAAGAAGTACAAGTGCAAGCTGGAGTTTTCTAGTCTCATGTACTTGAATTTCTAAGGTTTTCACAAGTTTCTTAACCTAATACTCTTCTTGCCTAGTTTTTCTAGTCTCTAGTTCAAAGGTTAAGCTCCAGCAGTTGAAACGGGATCGTCCCGTTACTTGCTAATCCTCGAAGTCCTTGGTGGACGCTCCTGATCTGTATTCGACAACTGCTGAGGCTTTTAGACTAGTGGCCTCGAACTAGGCTGAGTGAGAGGAATGAGACCACTACTCTTGTA